>JAGXCT010035399.1:0-26651 GCA_022495035.1 Philopotamus ludificatus
TCAGATTATCACTTATTTTGATCTTGATGATATTTACTTAATAATAAAAATAAAACTTGATGAATACAACACAACAAAATAATAACATATCCAATAAATAAATGGATTTCCTGGTTACCTACTATTATATATTGTATAATAAGAAAAAAAGCATTAAGCTAAAATATTATTGACATGGTTAATACTTTAATTTTAGAACTAGCTTTTCAGTATTTTTAGGTTAAAATTTAATGTCGTTCGCTTAATGAAAACTGCAGAATTTTTTAGACCATGGAGCCATTGATTCGCGACAGATGCCCTACAAGAAAACTATTTATTATTCTTGTGAAATTTTAAAATACTGATAATAGTCTATAATGTGATGTCAATTTTAACATTCAAAATCTTTTTAGGGCCACAAGACCGATCTTATAATATTTTTCAGAAAGTTTATTAATTCAATCAAGCTATAGTAGTACATATTATTTTTTTAATGTTGTATTTTATTAAAAAACAAAGTAAAAAATGTAGCAATTCCCTTTATTTTTTGCCAAATACGTTAGTTACATGGTAGGTATAAGTAGAGGATATTTTTAAAATGCCGTTAATTATTACATAATGTATTACAAAGTAAACTCATAAATATTTGTAATAATCTCTGGTAATTAACATGTCGACAATGCATACGCAACCATCCAATAATGCACTTATGCAAATTATGCAGCGATTAACGCTTCTATAAATGGAAGTCAAGTTATAGATAATTAAGCCTGTCTGTTTTGTATGTTTAAAAGCGAAGGGTCTTTTAAAATTTGTTATATTATTATAATTTTAAGATGTACATATATTTTACGAGCTCTTATGTTCCTTGGTGGTGTACAAACCCAAGTGTCGACCGCCTCTAATGTTGGTTAACTGCAGTAATCATATGAGAACCGGTGCTGCATGCACACGGTTTATAAACAAAATCCAATCGCATGGGGATTGCACAATTTAATCATGTTCCGGGTTAATAGGAACACTGTTGCCCTGGGAACAATGATCTCGATGATCAAACACCAGAGTGCAGCGTTCACCTGACCTTCGTTTGCTCGCCGTCGGATCCGGGGCTAGATCACTTGACCGCACATTGGCTACGACACTGCACAAACAAGGGTAATTGAACGTAATTGGCACCAATGAAAGGGCGACTGTTGCTCTGGCTGGCACTGACAATGGGGTACGGTCAGCTGGCCGGTTATTGTCATGATGGAACGTGTCAGTCCATTATTGGGCATCGTCAATCAATTGATTCGTCCGAGCGGAGCGGCCCGGCCGAGCAGACGGGTCATCACCATAATTCGACGCCGTGAATCTTCGGTACACTGCCGATGATATCAAGAAAGCGATTATCGAAGGTTGGCCAAGTCACCCGTCCGAAAGACATCCCAAACAATTGCCAGCAAGTGAAATCAATTTATTTTTAATGAACTCTCCTTTGTCGACGTCGCAATAATTCCTGATATCCAACAATTTTCTCCTCCTTTTATTTTTATTTATTTTTTATTTTCATAAAGACATTGCGTGATTCGCATTACAAAATAATCCAGGTCGCCAATCACGCATGAAAACATAATAGTAAGGTAAAAAAAATATATAACAATAAAGAAAGATATTTAACATCAAATATATCTACATATTCGGCCAAGTGGTTGAATAGGGTAATAGCTCTGGTTAGCGGAGAGTTTCCGAGAGCACCTGTCCTTACATTTGGCGGAAGAAAAAGCACACGCGAACGAGCTCGATGGTAGTGAGGTGGCGCCCATAAGGGCAACTCGCACAGTACAAGGGGGCTATGTACTGCGCCTATCAACAGCTTGAAGAAGTGCTTTCACAAGTAAATCGACCTTCTTTTCTCGAGGGCTACATACCCCAGGCAGCCCTATACCCATGAGCTGGGATATAAACTTGGGTAGAATCCAAACTCCCTCATGTAGAGATATCTAAGTAATTTCTTTCGTATCCTATCAAATCTGAGGGAATTAGAGGCGTCATAAGGCGCCTATATAATGGAATCTGATTCAAGCAAGCTCCGAACCAATGCATCGTATAGCACTCGTATGACTAAGGTGCTACGGATGTGATAAGAATTTATCAAGACGAAGCCCAACATTCTTGACGATCTCATACACACGTCCGATACATGTAAACTAAATTTTTACTTAGAATCAAACAAAATACCCAGATCTTTGACGATTGCTTAGGAAGAGCTACGTTCCCAAGTCTGTAATTAAATATCGTGGGATCCTTTGATCTATAAAATGTCATTGTTTGACATTTTACAATGCTTACGGAAGACGATTCAATATTGACCAATCGTGCAAAGAATCGATGTCCAGCTGCAACGAAAGGGCATCTTCCACTGAAGTAATAGATCAAAATATTTTTAAATCGTCTGCGAAAAGTGAAAATTCACATTGACCCGATGAATATCATTTATAAATAAAATAAATAATAAAGGTCTCACAATTGACCCCTTCGGAATACCGGAAGGGTATTGTAAGCATGCGACGTTTGGGAGTCGTATGTCACATATTTTTTCCTCACTGTAAGGTAACTCGAGAAAAATACGAGATTATCCGATAACCAAAAACTATCTAGTTTCAAAATGAGTCTAGCATGATCGACTTTATCAAACACTTTGTCAAAGTCGTTATAGATAACGTCGACTTGGAGCCCTTTATCCAGTGACTTAAACACAAAATTTGAAAAAACCAAGAGCTATTGAGCGACTGTCGCTCATCGATAGCTTTACACTTAATATAGTTAAATATGTATTTATACACAATATCTCGAACAACTTGACAGGTTCAAATAGAACAGCCAATGGTCTGTAATTGGCAACATTCGATTTATCTCTTTTTTTTAAATATGGGAGTAATTTTTCAAAGTTTTCACAAGTCTGGAAATTGGGATTTGTATACAAATACCGTTTTTTTTTGTTGTTGTTACTATAATATGAATTATAATGCGCCTTGTATGAACAATGCAAGGCATCATAAAAGTCTGTAAATTACGTTGCCGCATCGTAAACAATGCTGTAATATTTTATATTCTCATTGTGATACGGACGCTGAAAATAATGGTTAACTATGATTCCATTAATAATTAACAAAAACTATATATAATACGAAATCTTCGTAATAAAATGCATATATCATAGAAATTAACAAACAATGAGTTCGAATAAATTGTGTCTTAAATGCAAGTTTTGATGTGAAATTTGCAGGTTGTATATGTCCAACTGACATATTGTTTGTTGTTGTATTATTATGAATGTTTTGGCGTAACTTGACATTTGTAGCCATATAAAATGTCTAATTTATTGTTAGCCGTCGAGAAGGTTTAATGGTTTTTCTCCGTATTGGCCATACATGGCCTCCTGGGATAAAGTTTTGCTAAAAGAACTAAACATCATGCTGATTATTTCATTTAAAAAATGCTTTTAAGATAAGCTATGTATCTAATAGAGATTTAATTAATATTAACAGATAAATTCATAAATATTTTTTGAAAACTTTTGCATATATCTTTTATTATTTGATATTTATTTAGCAATACAATCAAGTAATGATTATAGATTGTTGATAATTTGTCATGGTAAATTAAAAATGGAACCACTTAACATTCACATATTGTTTCTGAATAGTTTTTCCTAGATTAAATATGAATAACCTGTTAGTTTAATTATAATGGCATATGTGTTTTGCATTGACCGCTAAACAGGTAGAGCAAGTTTTGAAAATGTTATTAAAACTTTGTTAATTATATTTTGACATAACCGATCATTTATTATATATTTATTTTGAATTCAATTGAATTTTGGATATGGTTTATTGGTTTTTTTTATTTTAAATCGAAGCTATATATTAATATATGTAACTATTATTTCTATAATTGAATTGTGTTTTTAATTAAACATCTTTCCATTAAATAAGGTACAGTTAATCCTTCTATAGCGCTCCCTTATATATAGTGGCGTGTGTCAATCCCTACAATACTACTTCGTACTAGATCAGCGTTTCCTACAAAATGCTAAATTTTCTAGCTGAAATAACATGTTTTGTAAAATTTTAATACATTGCCATGTAAAATAAAGCTCAATGCTAACAAGCTATAAGTAGAACAGGGCCATTTAAAAATGATAATATATGCTTTATGTATTGACTTCGTTCAATTCTTAGTTTAATAGATCAAAATGATTAATTTAATATTGCAAGAAATATTCCTATTACATAAATATTATACTATCTTATTAAAAAATTGAAAACATCTATTATTTAAAATATTTGAGAGAGTCCTCTATAACTTATCATATGCTAAAGACAAAATTTGGTCGAATTAGCGACCATAATAAATATATGAATTAAGAACCCTTCATTTAAACACATGAAAATTTAAGATAACCTCACAAAACGCTCCATGTAACCAGATTCACTTAGACATATATGATAAGTTCGTATGTCAGATTTATATTAACACTTTATGAGCCGTTCACGTCAAAAGGCGTGATTGTGTAGCCAAGCGTTAAGAGCCGTTCACGCCTTGTGGCGTGATAGCCATACCCACACTTCGTCATTAGAAAAAAAATGCCCCGCACAATGTAATTATAGTATTTGACCACAGATGTATACACGTGCATGTTAGCTTGGATTATCATATCATTCCGATCGGTTATATTATATTTATACATAGATGGCGGTAATTATTTAGTTAAATTTAAAAGTTAAATTTTTTTTTCATAAAATCGTGTACATTTTCGATTCGTTTGAATATATCATAAGTTTTTCGACATTAGTTTCGACAATTTTCATATTACGAGATTTTCCATCATCCATAATCTAAAAGCGATGGAAATATTTTGAGAATTTTATTTCTTTCTAAGCGTATGATTTTTACCATTTTAAAAAGTTAACTGTTTGGGTATAAAAATATTGGAAATTTGTTCAGAAAAATACATGAATATCGTGCCCGTAAGCATTTACAACATTAATTGAAAATGTCATGTTTATACGCGTATGAATTATAAAGTTATGGGATTTCTTCTAAAGGTCTTAATACTTTAAGCAAATTTCTTGAAAACCAAGGCCCCCCCCCCAGGCTAGGTTTGATGTAAAACCTTGCGGCTCATAAAGTGTTAAAAGAGTTATTCGAGGAAAAATCAAAAACTTGGGGTCACCAATAGACCCCAGTCTAGGTTGAAAAAAGGTATTTTTATCGAGTTAAAGACTGTATTATACGCAATATGATAAATATTCTTAATCAAAATGTATAAATTGTGTTAATATTTTGTATGCACGGTTTCTATTTTTCCATTTTTTGCTATTTTTTATACCACAGTGTTATTCTTTTTATAAATACCCAAATTGTTTTTAATTTAAGCAATGAATCTTATTTTTCTTATGACTAATATTACATTTTAGACGCTATTTTAATGGAACGGATCAACCGTGTAAAAAGAGAATTGAGTCTACATAAAAATAAAATTTTAATATCCATTATTTTGATGCAAATATTTCAAAGAAAATGTCATTCTAACTGATTACCAGTATATTAAAAATATTATTGATATATAAGTATCCGTAGAATATATTATTATAGAAATACGTAGTTTCCCTCTACATGTTCATACATCAAAAAAAGCGTCGATCGATCACCGCCATATTATTTCACATAAAAAATACGATGATATTCCGCAAAATCGAGGATGTGCGTGACGAAGTCATTACACCAACAATAAAACTCTCCCCGTTATATTTTAGCCCCGGGTTCATCTTTCACGTTCAGATACGATTGCAACATCTTTTCACAATTGCGACCCTTTTGAAAAAAGCTTTTCCGTTATGGCAAGTCCCTTTCCAGATTTTCCAAAGGTGGCGACTGTTAACCTCAATATTGTGCTTCACTTACCGTAACCAGGTGCCTCCGTATGCGGATCGCGATCCAGATCCCGTAAAATATGTCCTGATAAAAAATGTCCTATTTTTGTCTCGCTCTATCGCAATATATAGGGGTAGGACGCTAAAAAATGTACGGTCTCCTTTGGAGAGGTAAAGCGAATCTCTGCTCTGCGACTGCGAGCAACCATTACACTCCTTCCTGATCAAATTTACGATTTCAATTTTATGGAATGGGCCATCGAAGATTGGTTGGAATATTCTTCTGTTCCTTTTGCCGCCATGTCCGGATTGGGACTGGCGAAGCTTTTGACCGCAGCGTTGGGAAATGATGCACCGACCTATCGCAAAGAATGGCGCTTTGATTTTTATTCGATGAAGAGCAAGCGAAAAACGAGGTAATGGTATGTATTATAATAAAAAAAAATACAAAAAAATCCCGCCTGGAATAACTGAAGACAGAGTAGATTAACGTCACGACTTCGACGGAGCAAAAATTCTATGAAAAAAATATTCTGAATCTTGGCAAATATATTATTGTCATAAACCATTTTAAATGAGAATAAAAATATGGAAAACAAATAATTTATTGGATTACACAGATCATACATTGTAGTAAAATATATGATATTTATTTCAATTGTTTATTCTAAACACATAACGATCCATACCCGCGTTTATTACGTTAATGAAGTAATTTTAGCATTAAATGTGGTACGAATTGTACAAAGATTTAAATTGCTTTCAAGAAATACCAGTACATATAAAATAGTACCCCTATCTCCACTCATCATCAAAACATAACAATTTTTTTTTATTTACAAATACGTCATAGATTTTTTAATATAAATAAGTTAGATTAAATAATAAAAATAAGTTAAAAAAATTATATAAATATGTCGTAGATACAAGTATCAAGTTCAATGCAACCGTTCACTTCATTTTTGCCATAAAGTATTACTTTTTTTATATTTTATCACGTTGGTACACGCACCAAAGATTAAAAGTCACTCTTATGTTTACATATATAGATGCAGTAAACTCTTTGGAAGGCACTAGTATAATTTTGGCAATCTATTAGATGACTTAAAAAATATATAAATCATACAAAAGGAGTATTGTTTAAAGAGTTCAGTCAATCACTAATTCTTAAACCTAGTTGCAACAACAAAACTCAATATCATATAAATAATCTTGAATTTGTTCACGTCATTTAAAATTTAATTATGCTTAAAATATATTACAATTTATTTAAAGTCAATCTTTTTATAGACAGTTATTTCCAAATGCAATTGATTTTAAAAAAATACAAACCAACTTGCATAAAATTATCCCTTAAATTAGGGTTTCCTAACCTTTCTTATGTCCCGCATTCTTAAAAAATAACTTAAATCTTATTCTGGCAACTGGAGAGAGATTTTTAAAAAAAATCTATCTCTAATAGTAGCGAAAACCTAATCTAAAATGTTCAACTAATTAATTTATCCTTTTTCGCTTTGGAAAATTTTGGTTAAATCTCTGTTCTACTTTTCAGATAAGATTTTATTAGTAAAATGAATAAGAAAAAACTATAGGGTTTGATCTGATATTCTATTCAATAAAAGACTTTTTTTATAAATAAATGAAAAAAAAACGTAGATAATTTTTTTGCTAAAAAAAACTTTCCACAGAGTGGAAATGATTAAGACTGTTTAAGTCTTCTTTTCCCATAACAACTGTTTACATTTCTACTGCACACGGTTTTATCAACAATGGTACTTTTAAATAATTATTTACTATCTTTCAAACAAAAAAATAATAATATTATCTCTCACCCTCGAGAATGCCACCTAGCATCCCTGGTTGGGAACCCTGTCTTAAGTAATGTTATAAAAATATATACAGGATTTGATAATTTAATAATGTTTTATAATATCAGTGTCAAATATAATAATAATAAACATCTTTTACTGATAATATTTAACCAAAATTACATTCAAACCACCACGTCAAGATTATTTTGCTATTGTGAGACTTATAAATATATATTTTTTTTAATTCTAGACGTTCTACACATCTCTAAATCGCATCAAAAATGTGACACTAAAATAATCTTAATATTAAAATCAGTAAAAATGTGATAATCAATTAAATGATATTAGTAAGTAAGAAAGCTTCGGTGAAATCATAGAGCATTAATCAAACGTAATTTCAATATTTTCTGGGATATTTACTACATATTTTCATTCAAAATACATTTTGTGTTTAAATAAAATAAATAAAATTATGCCAACATAGTTTAAAGAACCCTTATGTTTTGATATCAAAATATCACTTAAAAAACATGTTAATATTAATATTTTATACTCATACATAGAATTATTAAATAATATTTACATACGAATAGAATCATAAATAATTAATTCTACTCATTAAAAATAAAATCAGTGATTCGTTAAACAAATTAAGTCATCTTTTAATTGTAAATATTTAGTAAGACCCGTCATAGCTTGGAGGTAATTAGAATCAAATTATGATTGTTAAAGTTATTGCTAATAAGCGCAGATAGTATTCAGATGGGTGACCATTCTGAATACTTCTGAGTGGCGCTGGTCAACAGAGGGGTGGGATGAAGGCTGACGACCTTCAGTATAAAAAATCACTGCGGTGCAGAAGGCAACGGGAAACCACTGCACTATATATTCCCATGAAAACCATTTCCATGGTCCTCCATAAGGGTAATCATGCACATGGTCACGATCCTCAGAAATGAGGGAAAGTGGATTAATATCTATATAAAAAAAAATAATAATAATTATATAATAATATGTAATCGCTTCACGACTCAAAAAAAAAAAATTTAGTAATATAATAAATTTATATTAGATATTGATTTATTTTTAAGACGCTGGCGAGGTACTTACTACCTCTCTTAGCGCTCGAGGAAGTATTTTGTTCGGATTTGCCGCCACCACTCAGACATGACCTGTTTGCATAGCAAACAGCACGGATAAGAGCCGAACCAGAGTTTTCCCAAACGTAACTAACTGTAGACGTCGCCGCGGAAAAGCGTACGGAAAATTGTGAAGCGTATAATTGACCCGATTCACAATACAATCGGAAATACAGCCTGCTTATTTCCCAGCGGATGTTTTACAGCTCACCAAATTATCTGCTACAGCGAAGAACAAAAAAAAGCCGAGATTTATGACGTTTTTTCAATTGTCTACCGAAATAAAACGATTACAATTGATTCCTACGTATTGGATATATAAAAACGCTCCTGCGATGAAAATACTATGACAGCAAAATTCTTTTCCCCGTGCAATATGGATTAAGCTTGTCCTAATCCTTTATGAACTCTGCGCGCGGAACTTTGATCCAAAGTCTCGATCCCGTAATCCCCTTTGATGCATTGCGATAGAATTGAAGGGTCTTTCGAATAACTCGGGATTAACGCGATGCAGAAACTTGTTACATACATGATCAATCAATGTGAAATGCATTTTTGACATTATAATATTTTTCGCTTTAGGATTAAGCATGTTATAAGCTTTTCCGGATGAATTATGATCAGAATCTGACCCCATGGAAGCGCCGCATTATATCGAGTTAATTTATCAGCGGCTTCTAATAGTATTAATTACTCGACTAGAACTATTTCCTCCGAGCGGTTAAAATCTAGAGCGTTAACCCTCTCAGGGTAAACTTCTAAATCGTTGCGGGTTCCAACTTTAATCCTAGCCGTACAATATTAATTAAGCCAAGCGTTCACTTTAACGTTTTGACCATTCGACTACAAGAGTCATAGTTTCCACTATACTGCATTTCATGGTATAGAAACAAATATAACGGAGATTTCTGCATATATTCATCTTTTTTTAATTGGGAAATCATTTTACTACTTTTACTGTTATATGACATTGTCGATCTGTTTATATGTTTTTTTGCTATTAATTGGTAAACAACTAAAGCACAACTTAAAAAAAAACTCATTTATTTGCATTTATTTCCCTGCCCGCAAGTTACGGGAAGATTACTTCAGTCAAAATACGAAAGGATCGCTCATCGCAAGAGTCAAGTCATTTGCGCTGGTAAACAAATGAAAATGTAAAAAAAAAAAAAATGAAAATGTTTGATGCACTGATCTCCTTCAAATCAAAAAAATAAATTACCCCCCTATAACGTCCTCCCCTATAACGCGGAACCTATCTTGATGTTATGGGGGGGGGGGGTTACTGTAATTCACCATTAATCCACCATATTCATTTGATCTTGCTTCACCGAATTACCATTTAATTAGATCAATGCCGGACTTTTCATTCTACAGATTTTTAAAGAATATCGAAGAATACGGAAAGACAACAAGTTTTCACAACTGGTTGTCTTTTTTATCAAAATCAAAATAATGTTATGAAAATGGCATATTAAAATACTAGAAATATGGAAGAAAGTCGTAGCTATGCTATTGACGGAGAATATATAATTAATAATTCATATAGCTTTTTATTTAAAAATACGTATGTTACGTCGAATGCCTCTTATATTAAATACTGTGTTTTTATTTTAATGTGGTCTTAAGTCCCGGAGCATGGTTTTTAGATGTTAGTTGGGTGCCAACACCATCGAAATATTTTCTGAGCGTCGTTACATTGTCGCATGATTAATTCGTGAATACAGTGAATATATGCACGCGTGGAGAAGAAGTGGAAGAAGCAGAAGAAGACATAATGGCTGCTCCATTCATCGGCGTGGGGTTGGATGCTCTCGTAGGCGGGTGTCACGTCCAGCCGATTAACTAATGTGATAGATTATGTTCTCATGTGAGAACCTGTCTCATTTGGAGGCCTAGCCTCTTCCGCCACCAATGTTATCTCTTTTAGACAAAGCTCAACAAGAGAAAAATGTTGCGCTCAATCTCTTAGACAAGGATAATATATATTTCGGATATACCCGAAGACGTACAATACGTACCGGTTGTGGTAAATGGCGTCCTTTATTTTGTTTTCCATCGTTTTGAGTATACCCGTATATACGGATACGGTCGCATGTTTCTTTTATAAGATTGATTCGGGTCAGAGTTCACGCTCTGTTAGCAATTAATAGCGTTTAATAAAAATACAATGAACGATTCGTTCATACGCGTTATCATGTCGGTCACATGTGAACCATTTCTATTTTAGAAACGTGTCGTAGAAAAATATGATAAACATCGACAGGGGTTCCCCTGCAATTTCGACCCTGGGCATCCGGTCTCCCCACACCTGTCCACGTCTACACGTGTACCAGCGGTCGCCAATAAATCGCACAAATAGCCCCTCATCCTAGCTGGACCCTGCTCTCTATTTTATACAAACGACTCTACTACACTTTCCCGATTTTTATGGTTATGACGAATGACGCACCCAGCAGCGAGCGTCCAGAAAACGTAAAAATAACAATAACCGTTCGGTTTAAATAAAAATTTAGACCCTGTCCGATTTAATGTCCGGATGGGTGGAGTGCCATTAAATGAAATTACATCTATTCACTCTCAACTATTGTTAACATTAGGTTACATATTAAAATAAACAGGAAACCTTTCTATAACACGCCATTCCTACAACACGATTAGAGAATTTAACAATTCTTCGACGACAAAATTTGCGACAGTGATTAAGCGGACCCTGATATAATATTTAACAGACAATATTTTTAATAAAATTTGGTAAAATTCAAAGCAAGATTCGATTGATCTTTGTAAGTCAAATTACATCTTGTGAAGTTGGATAATAAAATATCATCTTATGATGCATGTGAATACCCTTTTTGGTTTATACATCTTTTAAACGTAATACGTAAGCGTATATGTTTAACTAAAGTATATTTTATCAAAAAATATGTATTTATTAATATTTTCGATACACTATAGTGTTAATAAGAGAAAATTTTTCTTTGCAGCCGAAAATTCTTCTTTAATGAACACACCTTCGCCATCTTTAATCCGTATAGAAATTTTCTCTTCCCATTCAATATTTAAGTCGGGCTAATAAGGTATATCATAATTATTTTTTCCGACAAAAACTAGGAATTCGGGGAATTCTTTATAAAACTCGTTCAGGGGTATGTAAGAGGAAGAGACCCATTCTTCGAATGTTTTATAAAAATATTCATGTAGGTAGTTTGGCACGTGGGAATTAATTAATTTAATGCCATCTATCTATCGTTCAATAAATAATTATAAAACAAATAATATAAATTACAATCCAACTGAAATTATATTAAAATTCACCAGTGTCGTGGTTTGACACTGGGGGGAATATTAGACTCATTCCCCTTGCATCTTTAGAACCTTTAAAATCTTTATTGAATCTTTACATGGGAGAATTGGAATTTGGAATCTTTCTGTTATCCACTGTAAACAAATAAATAAATAATAAACGTTCTCTCTTTAACTACCTTCTAAATATCAGTTTAACAAATCAAATACTACCTCGGCTCCATATAATTTTGACTACTAACATCCTTATCTCAATCCTAAATCCTAGTTTCAAACAATTAAAAAACATAAGAAGCTGAAATAAGCTTTACTTCAGATTCCTCTATATTGTCTTTCAGATCCTTAATATTTTTCTCCTATGATAAGTAAGAAATAAATATTTAGATATAGAATATAAAAAATGGTGAATATTAAATATAGTAGTTGAGGAATAAGGAAAAATGCTGAATGAGCATGAATCTGAACAAAGTAATTTTACACACTACTCTAAATGAGTAATAATAGACATAGACTCAAATTGTATAAATAAAGATACGTCTACTGAAAAATAATAAAATTTAAAAACGCGTTTTAATGAAAGCAGTATACAGCGATGTTTACATAGATAACAGAATAGAACTTAAAATACTGTCGAAGAAATCACAAGAGGTGAATAAATATCGCCAAAAATAAGCTTTTGCGTGATCGTTAATACTAGGGATGATGACAATTTTTATAATAAATTAAAAAATTTGACATCTAACTCGATTTTTTTTATTTTGTATAACATGAAACTGCTTAAAGTGCGACATAACAGATTAAATAATTTTCTGATAATTTTGTATTTTTAAAAATATGATGCATTTCCTTATGTAAATAAATATATTATATAATACTATAATTAATTTTGTAGCCTGGCACTATTTTTCACTCACCATATTTAAAAAAAGCACGAAATCATTATAAACAGATTAAATACGTTTAATGGATATAAAATAAATATTGCATTCATTTATCAATAAATGTTTCAATGTATAAAATCCGCCAGGATCCGTGGCACTAGAGAAGGACGTCGGTTGCAAACGCTTTGATTGACGTTACAGACCCTCGATCGAACCCTTGGACACTCGTTATAAATCTCTTTAACTGCCCTAGAGATCTTGAGAAATCCTTTTTCGCCATACAGAACAGAACAAAAATGGGACCCAAAACACATAACATTGTTAAAATAAATTATTTAGATTACCGCAATAGCGAACAAACGATACAATGGAGATTTTACCGATACTTGGAATAAATAATTAATCTCAATATATAAACGATAGATTTGTAATCTTGTGATGCTATAATTGCTTAAAGAATGCATAATTTTTATGTCTAAATCACTAACGCATATATTAATTAAGTAAATATCTAGTAATGAATGCACAGAGAGACTTTTGCGCCGAGTGGTCGGTCTGTCTGTCTGTCTGTCTCTCTGTGTAGTGGAGAGCTGGCATATAGTCGGTCTCGCAGGTTTACGAGTGTTTTTCTTCCGTCTGCACAAATATTATCATAGGACCTGGCAGTATCAGACCGCGGTCGCTATACGAGAAATGCCAAAAGGCAATTTCGGCCATATTTGTTTAATTTTGTTACGGGCGTTCTGCAAACGCCGCGTGTGGTCCGAGACCCCTGAAGGTTAATATTTTCAGCGAGGACGAGATTAACGAGCGAAGTGGATCTCTTTATCTCGTCGGCAATGTTCCGTTGTCGAACGGGAAGCTGGGGAGCGGTGTCAGGGTGACGCGGATTGATCAGAGTCTCCCACTATCGTCTCCACTATTCTTGCTGGATTTTTGCAATTTGCTGGATAAGAATGGGCCACGATAAAGGAGCATCTCCGACGCCGAAATGAACAAAAGATAATTTTCTCCTAATACAGATCGGAATCTCCTATTCAACAACTTGTCTCATCAATCTTGCTCACGGCGATTAATTCAATAGAATTCCTTGATCTAAAACTGAAACGTCTCGTGATGTATTGCAAAACTTTTCAAATTGATAAAATCGCCTCAACGTTCTCGATAAATGATAATAATTACATACTCGCAGCTAATGAAGCATTAAAACATAGGCTTTCAATAAAAAGATGTAAAAAAAATCGGCCTCATACATTAAAGATGAATCAATGTCAGATGGCCTCCGAAGCAACGATACATCTACAGATACGGCATAATGCATACTAGCGGATAACGTTTTCCCCCGTTCACGGCTTTTTTTGTCGTCGGCGCAAATTTTGAATTCCGACAATTTAAGCATGGCGCTTGCCAACGGTCAACTTCCTTCCGGTCTCGTTGGCAATAAGCCGGCCTCGTGCATACATCGCGAGGGCTGCGGCCGCTAACTGTCCGGCAACTGGGTCACCGCTACTGTAAAAACACTGCCAAAATGCACATCCAATATAATACGTGTCACACCGAGATTATTCCGATACAAAACTGGCCCTGCGAATGGTTAATAAACCCAGATGCGGTCCTATCTGCATATAAATTATTCATTGGTAAGAGAATTTGGAGATAATAACACGATATAGTACATGTGTTGTATTCGTATAAAGCTTGTTTGGATCAGTGATTGATAAACAGCGGCCCGCGCGCCACTGTTTGTTAATCCTGATTTTTTTTTGATATGCGTATAATAGTACAATAATAGCCACCACCGAAATAGAAATAGTCAAACTTGTCAAAAGATTTGAACGTAAGTAATAAATTAGAACTCGAGATTAACATTTCAAAAACCAAACTGATGTAAATCGATAGTAGTAATCAGAAAACTAGATCTGCTAATCATCCGGATCTAGAGAGGGTCGGAGAATTTCTCCATCTCGAATCTCTACCTACGAGTAACGGAAATTGTGAGCCAGAAATAAGAAGATGAATACATACATCATAGGCGCAACAGCCCTGTTGTAGAACCCTGATCTCATCTATCACCTTCTCCATTTTATTGGGTCTTCCACGACGTCGTTCCATCTCTCGTTAAGTTTCTATGATGCATTGTCTCTCTGTACACAGTCCAACCACCTTAGGGGTTGTTAATCATAAGCTTTTTTGGCGTTTGACTGTGTGACCGATATATCCTTATATCTAACGAGGGGGGGGGGTGGCCCCCAAGCTTAATCTATCGGAAATGAAACACAACTACGTACCATACCATTAAAACTGATGGTACATGTCTGTGTACACATATCCGTATGTACATAAATAAATCCGGTCTCTAACGGATTTCTCACCACAGAACCAGTATACCCTGGTAAGGAAAACACTAATCTGTTGACCAATAATTGGTCTAGTCTCGATACTTTAGCTCCTCTTTCTTCTATCTAGTGGACCCCTCTCTGAGATCTTTCCCATGATGAAAGAATTGCTATTGCGCGACAGGGCTAATAATCACTTGCGCCGGTTACTTGAGACTCGTTTTGGACAGATGTGCATATGTATGCCTGTGTATATCTATATAGGTGTGTGTGTGGTCGCTCGCTACTGTCACTCATGACTCGTTATAAGCAGATAACACCTTAGAGTTGAACAGACGAATACCGATACAAACCCCCTCCTACTTGCCTGGACACAGTCGAGAGGGTAAAATCCGATACCAACATGGTAGAAGATGTACGTCCAATGCCAGCAATGGCCAAGAGAGAGAAACTCTTTACAAAAAACCGCCTACCAAGACGGCTCGGGTCCCCGCGGTATGGACACGAAAGGGGAGCCCTCACGTCACTTGTGAGACTCAGGTTCCTTTGACCTCGACTACCATGCGAGAGTTTGGTAAAGCCCATGCCCTAAGCGAGTGAGAGCCTTATGGCTGGAAAATGATGATGATGATGATATCCTTATATAGCTCCTCGTTGCTTCAGATACGCCAATCCCCGTCATTGCCCGCCAATCCCCGTCAAATATTCGTCTCAGAATTCTCCTCTCCAGGATATCCAGTTATCGCTCATCATATTTTGTCATCAAGTCCAACATTCAAACCCGTATGTTAGGACGGGTCTGATGGGGGTCATGTTGATCTTGACTTTAGTCTTCTTTGACAGGAATCTCGACCGTAGATGCTTTTGAAGTCCAAATGAGCACCGTTTTGCCAGTATGGTTCTACTTCGTGCTTCCAAATTGGTTTCATTGCTATTTATAATAAGTGAACCGAGATGTGTGAATTCCTGGATGGTCTTAAAGCTATACTCTTCGATCTTCAGGGGTTCAGGGATTCTTTCTTGACATATTTTGTCTTGTCTCATTGATCGTTGATTCGCTGGCATGTATCCCTTGTGATCTGGCCACATTGTATATATCGTCCGCATAGACAAGAAGCTGCACCATTTTATTAAGAATGGTGCCAGATTTTTCCATGCCGGAGTCTCTTATTATACCTTCGAGTGTTTTTTTAAACAACAAACATGCTAGAACGTCACTCTGACTTAAACCGCGGTGTGTCACAAATTCTTCAGATAACTCGAGATGCGGAATAGAGAGGATCCTAGAGAAGACAAGATTATCAAGAGCTGATCAGCGATAAAATCTCTTGCTACTCTTGGCCGATGTTCCGATGCAACTTTCAAAGCTTTATTTTTTGTGCTTTAGGCAAAACATAATATATATCGGACATCATATAAGCAATCTTCATTTTCTCATTTACATGCCCTCGCGTAGATTACCTACATTAGATGCGATTTTAGAAGCGAACTGCTTGCTGTTCGTTTTGAGATGAAACAATTCTTCCATTACAATAATGATTATTATTCGTAGTTATTAAATAATCAATAGAGATTTCTTCTACCCGCCTACCATCTCCCTTACATTCTATATTTTATTATCAATTGCAAAATACGTAACTTCGAATCATAGAGTAAAATATTCAATTTTGCAACGCTTTACAACATCCAGAAGTTTTCACTCCGTATAAGACTGCATGGGACTGCATGCTATCATGTGCACCATCCATGAAATCTTTAGTATCTTGCGGTAGCACTACATCTCGATCGCCTCAAGTCTGTTAATAAACTTTGGGCACGCTCATTGTTTGCATAGTTATATATTTTTATCCATTGAACATTACGACAAAATATCTAGTGGCTTAATAATATAAAATATAAGATTTAACTAAAAGTTGATTATTATTTATATCCCCATTGAATATAATACACGCTTGATTTGATCAAAATCGTATATATATAATATAATATTTCCATATTGTCCTTTTTTATTATAAATATGAGTCTTCACTCATAGTGACTGAATAATGCATTTAGCTTCTGGTGTGTAACCAGATCCATTTTATAGAATCAAAGACCTTTTCTTGTTATAAATTATGTGAAAAAATAGGACAATTTATCACCTGCATCCATATTGGATACATTCTTATATGCACGTATTATCTGCTATCAAGAAACTTCAATTAACATAACAATATATTAATATGTATATGATTGATACATTACTTGTTTTATAGGACAAACATGAATCAATCTATAATAATATGTGATTATTTAAACTGATATTTTTCAAGTGATAAAACATCATATTTAAGGTATATACATCATCTTTTGATATTCAAAATCTAACTGTCAATGATATACAATATCCCCATGAATCTATTGAAATTAATTAAACTGTAGAATGTTGACGCAAAAAGGTTTTTTAATGGAATAATTCCATTTATACCAATCATAATTAAGCAAGTTTTTTCGCATTACTTTTTCTTTTAAATCAAATGAAGCGAGAAGATTCTGTCTCGACTAAATCCTTGAAAAAGTATCACACTGTATTAAAAATAGGGACGGAGACGTTATACAATGGCTGAAGATATACTAGTTTGGGTTTAAAAAGGATGTACAGTATATTTATTTATCTCTATGAAAGAAAATGGGGAATTTAAAGTTTAATTTATTTGGGAAAAAAGGAAGGCCTGAAAATATGAGCAATATAACGATTTTACTACTGTAGACAACTTCATAACCCATAACAAAAAATAAATATAGAGATATGATGAGTTTATTGAGTTAAATGCCTCCAAATCACCATAATTATTTTATCATGCTAAGTGTAAAGAGAGAATAAGTTTGTTATTAGTTAACTTTACGAAAGCATTTACGTGGCTGCATTTAATACGTTTTTTTAATTTAAATAAATACATTCTAGAATAGCCAATTTCAAATAAAATTTGCAGTTGATTATATTTTTTATTATTTGTTATTGTTGAAAGTGGTATTGGTACATTTTTTGCTAAAAAAACGATTATTTTAATTACCCTTTTCCATTTCGTAGGCCAGACGTATTGGCCCAAAAGATTTTTTGGCAAACAAATTGAATCAAGTTTATTTTATTTAATTAATCTTTTTTTAATCGAATATCAGATCAAACCCTATAAATGCTTTTTATACATTTTTCCAATGAATATCTCTTACATTTTAATAAATTTGTAAAAAAAAATATAGTGAGGGTAACTCTTAGATTCGACTAAAAGTTGACAGAATGGAAAGAATTAATATTTTTATTAATTATTTTTGCATAATAAACAATAACATGTGGACAATTAAAAAAATACATTAAGTGATTAACTTGTACTAATATTTTTATACTTATTCAGATCCGGATTTTTAAATATCCCGCAATGTAAATAATTGGAATTATACCACTTTCAAAAATAAAATTAATTTTATTGGTGAAAAGATATCGACATATTTTATTTTATTCAATGTCGTTATATAATAAAACAAAAAAATGCATTCGTTTACAAAGTGCTACAAAAAAAGAATTTTCTCTCTGATATTTTCAAATTTTCTTTATAATAAAATATTTCTATGAAGGTTTTATGTGAACTTCTTGAGTTTATATGGTTTTCTTCAACCAAACCGTGCAAAATTGTTTTTCCGATATTTTAACCGCTATGGCATATTAAGACATTAAATAAATGAGTTTTCGGTCAGTTCGTAGTAGTTTTTATTTTATCATCAAATGATTCTTAGATTTTCTTCGCGAAATTTACGTTAACTTTCTAAAATTTTAGCTATTTATTTCTTTAGCTAAGAAAAATGAAATAAACATAATTAATTATTTAATTTACGTTATAAGGATGTACTTAATCAATTAACATCATAAAAATGTATGATATAAACTATACAAGTTGTCAGAACTTGAACACGCGACTATCACTTAGACCTTATTAGAGCAAAGTATTGTTTTTCTAAAGAATCTTTTGTTTCAAATAGTAGATATAAAATACAGAGAAAAATAAATTATTAGAATGTATTACAAATTTAAAAATTAAGCACACCATTATCAAATCTAATATCTCCTATTCATTTTGAAGGTGTTTTATCATACACTCCAATTAATAACATATACTTTGAAGCTGAATTTTCACAAAATTATGCTTAATTTAATGGCTATTCGATGTTAGATTTCTTTGGAGATTGGATGGTTTCTTGTTACATTTTTTTTGTTTGCGTGTACATACATACGTAGGGTGTCGTAGGAATTTGCTTTGAACGATGCTTTAAATTAATAGGATGGAACTCCTTCGGAATACCACGTGATGTAGTGTGCACATGCACAATGGCCATTCCGCCAGTACATATTGCAAGCATTAGTCAACCAGGTTCATTTGCTAGAGTGGACGCCTGTCTGAGAACCGCGGGACCTCTGATCTACGACTCCCAATCGCAACGGGCACCGAGCTCTTAATCCTTTCATCCCTGCAATTTAATTAATTAAATTTATCTAGAATTTTTTCCGACCGCTTAATTTTAAAAGGCCATAAATTTCAAAAGGGATAACCCTTAATTTTTCAGCTCTCGCTTTGATTGCGCATCTCAGTTTTCCAGCAGGCCCCATAAATCAGGACGGGTCGCAACTAACCTCAGAGCTTACCTCCTAAGACCACCTCACTCACCTGGCCTGTCCGGGGATTTTACCGAACTGAGATAAAAGATTACCGCCATCGCTTCTCCACGCGATCCGACAGGATAAAGACGTATCTATCCGAAACTTTGAAGAATAAAAAAAAACTCGGTCCTGTTTCGGACCTTTGCATGCTGAAAACGGTGGGGGCTTTCCACTTAATGGCGCTCCAAAATTGTTATGTCATTCAACACACAATGTCCCGTTTTCGCAGAGGGCGAGCTCACCATTCGCCCGGTTGTAGAAATGTCGACTCTCTCTCTCTCGGTTCGCTCGAGATAAATTGCTAGCAAGAAAATTGTGAAATAACCGCCAAGTAAACCATTTGGAAAAATGGCCGAGGACGTGTCTCGATGCTAAATTGGATCCTTGCAAAAAAATTATAGTTCAAGTTTTATAATAATTGAATGCGATAAAGCGGCCCCCCCCACACTTGTTTCATGGAGTGCCATCGAAATGTGATGGAAATGTCAAAGGTGGCGCAATAAAATATAGAAATCCCCTATTTGTTTTCGGATAATTAAATACAATGGCATAATTTGCCGTGTTCATTATTTTTATTATGTCACGTACACTCAAATTAAATAAATTAATATATTAAAAAATTAAATTTAATGTTTAGGGTTATCTTACATTTATTTTTATTGGTAAAAGTAAAATTTCTAAGTCCAAAACATCCGAAACACAATAAAAACGGGTTTTTAAAAATATTGGGATATATCTTACAAGAAAAATACTTTAGTTCCAGTAATTTAAATAAGTTTATATAAATTTAAAGACCACTCTCAACTATTATATTTTCAGCTCGACAAACACTCATAACGGGATAAAAAAACCAATATAGGTAATTAAGTATTTATTATAATCTGGCAAAGTGTTATAAATAATAATAATTTTTTCGAGTCCATTAACCGATCCGTCACGGCGGCTGAAAACCAACCAAGTCATCCGAAAGGGGTCTAATTATAATAAAAAATAGACCCCAAGCAATGGTAACAAATGGATTATTCTAAGAATAGTTATTCATAATATGCTTGATTTAAAATTCGGTCAATATTTTGGATGTTTCTACTAATCAATATGACGCATAAATTACCGCGTGTCAGTACGTTTCACTCGTTCCTGGCACATCGTACCGGATGCGAGCGAGAAAAAACATCGCGCCCTTGCTTACAGAAGTGATTATTTTTAATATTTATTCTTTGGACTTCTTTAGATTAAGACAAAAAGTTTGTGACATGCAGGATTTATATTAAAGAGTTATTCGGTAAAATCAAAAACTTGGTTTTCTAAATATACCCCATCGACAACGCTAGGTTAAACGTGTTTAATTTAGTTTTCAGCACCGTAAGTGTGCGATGAAAATATCTGCTCCGATTGTATATCGATAACATTAATACAACATATAAACTTTTTATCTAAAATATTTTTAATTAATATATATTATTCCTTTTATGTTCCGCAATTACAAATTATTAACTGAAATTCTATAATCTTTTAGAATTTATAAAGCACATGTTCCCAAGAAGTATATAGAAAACTTAAACAAAATATGCCAAGTTAATACCGTGCAGCACTTTGAATTTTATATTTCTTAAAAGTACTTTGAAACCCTACTCGAGACTGCTGAGAATCTAAGAACATTGTATATTATTGTTTGAATGAGTTTATTTGCATCATTGCGAAATATTATATGTAATATTTTTTATCAAGAATGAAAAACGCTGCACAAAGAGTCTGTTGTATTTATGTACATATTTGATGGTCGTGTTTTATGGTGTTATGATCGTCCTTAATAACGCGCGTTAACTTATTGAAACGCCGTTCTCGGCGTTTTTCATTATGTTTTATTAGAAACATATTGTAGTAGATTATTCCAGTATTCCATATTGAGCCGGTTATATAATATATGTGAATACATACATACGCATATAAAATTGATGGCTACATAAAAACGATTTTAAGGACAATGGCGAAAATATTTTTGCTTACCAACGCCATATATAGGCTGCGTAAAAAAAATAGGTCTAGACACGATTTTTCCAATTTTTTCCTCCAATATATGATTTATTGCACCCTAACACGTACGCGTACAGGGTGTTGCAATCAGAGGTCGGACGAGCGGATGTACAGAGTGGGTGGAGGGAGGGCGTCGGGACAATTTGAGTGGCTCGGTCGAGACGTAGTGAGCCATTACGACGCGCAATAAAGGGCATTATTTGACGGGGGATGATTTTGTAACCACCCTGTAGCGGCGGGGGAGACATTGTTAGAGCAGCAGAGGGTGCTCCAGGCGGGGCGGGGAAACCAAATTGAGGCAATAAAAACGCAAAAGACAATAAGCGTAAACACACCATGCGACAATAAACCCATCGGCGTAATGTACTCTCGACCATCGGCGACGGGAGTGAAAACACCAACTTTTTTATATTAAATCTATACTGCGGCATCCGGAGGGCTTCGCGTGTTTCCAGGGGGGTTGAGGCGGGGGAGGAGCGTTTGAAAGGTTCGCGCTTTACGTCGTCTCTAGTGGCTAGTTATGGAATGACTTATGCATATATATGTATGAAGATTAAGTGTAGTAATTCTTCGTCATGTATGCCTCGTGTCTGAAAACCAGAAACCATTATTAGCCTCCTCCATCGATTCAACAGCCATTAAAGTATCTTAGAGGTTACCGATCTAAGACCCATCCATAAAACTATTAATATTTCACAGGACATTTCATTTTCCTCTATTCGTCATTTTTAGTTCTTTAAAGATGAACATATTATTTTTGTTGTCATATTTCATGATGTACCATCTTCTTTATGTTGATTGCTATGAAGGCCCATATCATTCATCATTCATCATAGGCGCAACAGCCCTATTGTAGAGCCCTGGTCACATCCAACACTTCTCCATTTTATCCGATCTACCGACCCGTCGCTCCATCTTCCGATCAGTTTCAATGATGCAGTGTCCCTCTGTACACAGTCCAACCACCTCATCCTTGGCCTTCTTTCCTCCGGGGACAGGAAAGCATGTTAACCATAAGCCTTAAGGCCCATATCTCTACTACGAATAGCAGGTTCTGATTCCTTTAAACAAAAAACAATCTTATTTTTCGACGACAACTCAGATTAAAATTTGATTTACTCCATCCTTCAAACAACCTATCCCTGGTTAACATCCTCTAACACTTGGACTTGGACTTCTTTTTTCCTTCATCGGATTATTAGATTTTAATTTCCACGTCATGCCACTTAACACTATCGTGGCCGCATTAAATTACCAAAAACTTACACTATTGAAAATATTGCTTCAAATAGATGTAGCATTAGCAGTTGCAGATGTAAAAATTCATTCATCGTATTCATTTTTCAGATGTGTATGCTAGATCACAGGCCACAAACGGTCGGCGCGATCATGATGCATATGTGACATCATGCGGCGGGCAATGATCGAACCAGAGATGATGCAACATATGCATCACCGGCCACGAAAATGTTAATAACTAATAACTTAACCTAACTAACGTCTTAACTATTGTTATTTTAAACCCCATATTATAATTATATATGAGATTCAGAGTGCATCGGGAAGTATTTTTATCTGGTGGAATATTACTAAAGATTTTGAAAGACGGAATTTGTGAAATCTTTAGGAGTAAACAGGATTGTATTTTGCAAGATTTAATTTTGACTTATTTAAATAAGTGAATTTAAAGGGGTATTCTAATCTGGTAAGGGAAGAAATTTAGTATCATTTCTGATGTCTACTATATTTAATTTGGATTATATCTATTGAATATGATGAGATGAAACTGAGCCCCAAATCGGGGAGAGGCAAGATTTGAGTTAAGATTGTTACATTATAAATTATAATTTATTTTTTAAGGAAAGATGGGTGTTTCTTGTGGTAAGCAAGTTTAAAATAGTTTTAACCGATCCGTCACGGCGTCTCGAAAACAACCGTGTCGTCCGAAGGGGGTATATTTATAATTTATATATTAACTTTTTTAAAAATAGATTATTCTAAGAATAAAAATAGTTATTTATGATATGCTTTACAATTTACTATCAGTTAATATGACGCGTAAATAACAAGCACACTTAGCGATGTCTCGCCGCAGACTGAGGACACGCCGCCAAATCAGAGTTCTCGCGGCACGTGTCACGTACCGTGGGTATGTATGTTTCACTCGTATTTGGCACATCATACCGGATGCGAGCGAGAAAAAACATCGTCCTCGTGGCAACAGAAGCGAATATTGTTGATATGTTTTATTCACTATTGCGGAAAAATAAATGTCAAAGATTATTAATAATATGTATTTTTTCTTTTGACTTTTTCAGACAAATACAAAAAGTTGTGACGAGTATGATTTATATTAAAAAAGTTATTCGAGAAAAAGGTAGGCTAGGTTAATAAAGTTATTTTTTTGTTAAAATATCAAGAATTTGATTTTTCCGTGTTCTTGTAATCCTATAGCAGATTTCTTTGTTAAGGACGCTATTTTTATATGCTTTTTTCACTATCGCGTTTGCTTAATCTCTTTCCATCTTTTTGTCCTACAGAACCTTACCACTGTCTCTAGTAGAGAAATGTACCGAAGGACGTGGAAAGTTTATTTTCTTCGCTCTAAATAAAACTTTACGACCACTAGCGAACAGTCTAATTTTGATTTTATTAGTGGTTTATTTTTAACGACACCAATTTTTTTTTATATTCAAGCTATAAAATTATAAAATGATAAGTCATCAATCGTCAAGAATTCTAGTGGTTCTTGACAATTTTATAAATTTGAATCGAACGAAATTAAGTTAACTTAATTAAAATTAAGTCAAAAATTTTCCATTATCAAAATTTAAATGACGTTATTCTTTTTTAATTTGTTCACCCCCGCATAATATATTTTATTCTCAAACAATGAGCATTTATAAAATTAATTTAACCTTGAAAATTCGGCAATTTTTAGAAAATGGCACAGGTAGGATTATAGGAGGGTTGAATGTATTTATTGGATTTTTAATTAATCGACAAATAATATTGGCAGTCAGTACGTAGCTCCGTTTTCAATCACCCTGAATTGAAAACGGAGCTAGAAAAGAGAAAAAATAATTTAAAGAAGTACATATGAGGTTTATCTAATTATCACAATTCTTACATATAAATATTAAATAAAATACATTAATTTTATGTATGTTTGTACTTTTATCGCAGCAATGCAAATGTTAGATCGGGTCACTAAGTGACCCTCGGGTCATAGGTTGCCGACCGCTGGTCTAGAACTACTACAAAGTAAAATACAGACGGAGACAATTTTGAAAGGACATTCAGTGTATGTACTCGAGGGCAAAGCATACAAAATACAAACCGACATAACAAAATGTCTCTTCGGGCAACTACCTCCAGCAAATACCAAACAATTGGTGTTGATAACGATTACATATTCCGCAGTTACTAAACAATCCGTATAACAATAATTTAATTTAATAATGGTTTCAAAATTGTTGACATTTGACTAGAAATCGTTTTTCAAGGACAATATGGCTCATGGTCGAGATTAGAAGTTGACTTTAATATTATTTTAAAATTTATTAACATAATCGGCCTAATGCGGAAAGACAGGAGTGGAAGGGGAGTCGGTTCCCAAGTTTAAGGAGGGCCGAAATATAATTTTTAATCCTATTATCTCCACGGCGGGTTTAATAAAATTCTCAGCTAATGCTGTACGCGCAGGCATAAATCTGCCACAAAGTTAAATATGTGCTAAACTCATAAACAAATTGAAATTTTTCGTTGAGCGGCCCGAAAATTTCCATCGAATTACGATGGCAATTATGCAAATTTAATTTTCTAACAGATTGTCATTGTACAATCTCGTCTGGTTGACCTTTCGTCATTGTCTGGCGAGATCGCGTTAAATAACCACATTAACGAAATATTCAGATTCATCATACATGAAAGATTTCATTTCCGCTGAAAAAGAAAATCGTTAAATAGTTTTCGCATCTTTATGCATGGCGAAAGCTTTCCCTATCTGAGTTTCCAGTCGTTGTCCGTGTGTCTTCGCATTCTGACTAATGGAAATTTATTTTCATTGAATGGAATAAATTTAATTATACGGAAGAGACGGGGTCTCCCTTGCGGTGCAGACAAGGCCAGCCTGCGAGGCAGGGACGTGTGCGGGGGCGGCGGGCAGGGGGACAACTTCCGGAGGATGTTCCCGGAAAGAGAAGAGGCTGTTGCATCTTTTGCGGAAAATGTGTTTCCCCATTAGCTCAAATGAATCGCAAATAATCACCGTGACGATCTCTGATATTCGAGAGACTGTATAACAACAACATTAGTACTCCATTGCGAACTTATATAAAATAGTTTCAAACGAAATAATATTAGAGATGAGAAAATTATAAATAAATATATTAGGGAGACCAGAGAAAATGGGTTGGAAAATGTTTCATAACCTAATGTTCGAGTACTGACGCGGTGATGAAAGTAAGACTGTATTTTTTTTCTAAGAGATATTGTTTAGCATTATTTATGAGTAATAAACCAAAAATTCAGGAAAGACACATTTTCTAACAGGAC
>JAGXCT010035400.1:0-25337 GCA_022495035.1 Philopotamus ludificatus
TCAACATCTACTTCTCCATGCAGAAGTGAGGTGGCTATCGAGAGGAAAGGTTCTTACCTCTCGATTTCAAGTCTTTTTAAATTAAGCAAAGAAGCAAACATTTTATGAGAGGGAGAAACTCGATGTTAAGCTTTAGCTCGGGATTAGGCTTAGGATTAGTATAGATGGATTTTGTATTTTTTTTAACAAGTTGGATTAAAAAATAACATTAAATTATGTTTTTCTATAAAAATATCTCCATTTACATTCAACTTTCCTATAACGCTAAAATAGGAACTACGCTCTTGTAACCGATCCTATAGAAGACTAGGCATCCATACGAAATTTGAGGTTCAGGCTTTTCTAATTGAATTTATAAATTTAACAAAATCAAAATGTAAAGGAATAATAGACGTGGTAATTTTTTTTTTATATTTGTACTCCTATTTATTTTGAAATAGATTTAAATATTCAATTCTTGAGGGTCTCGATGTTTATTATTTGTCATTTATTTTAATAATGTACTTAAATCTTAAATATTCATAGAGAACAGCATATTTTCATCATGTATAATATTTTCTTGCTCGCCGTCAGCAGTATTTATTGTATTTATCTAAGAGAACCATTTACACATCGCGACGTTCTAAAACGAATTTTTAATTTAATATAACAGAATTAGATGTTTTTTAAACTATAATATATAATGTGCCAATTAAAACGAATCGCGAGAGATGTATTGGTCTGATATTATATTCTCCCCTTTATTTAATATAGAGAGAGACACAGAAAAAAGGGTTAAGTGTATCGGCTATGAGATTCAACACCTAGAAAAGTATTAGTATTATATTAAATATTATATTTTCATCCAGATGTTCTAAGATTATAGATATGTTATACCCAACAGAATAAAATGACTTTAAATGTAAATTATATTTAAGTTAAAACAACAGTTCAATTTCCTTAAATATTTTTATTTAATTGCTAAATATTATTTTAATTTATTTATAATGAGAGATCAAGTATTGAAATTTCAGGTAAACTCAGAATTGATTATCTCCCAGAGCAATCAGTCAATTTCCTCTAATTGCTAAGTTATTAAAATAGAATTCGGTACTCAGATGACCTTTGGGTTTGGTGGTTTCCGGTATTAAATGATCTATTTCTGTCTTAATATTTTTTGAAACATTTGTTCAAAAATGTATTATATCGGATAGCGTGCAATTATTTTGCACACATCCTAAAATCATGGAAACATAATTTATATATAGAGCCGTCAAAGGCATCGGTGGGGAAAATATTTATTTTTCCAACAAAAATGTGCATTTCAATGATACGGTCGCATATTTTTTGTGTTAAAAGCTTGGAAATGCACAATTAATTTTTGATTCCGTGACTACATTCCATAAAAGCGATCATGCATGTGAATTAATAAGAGTACCTTATGCTTGATGTATGGCGAAATTTATTGCACAGTGTAATTTTCTGTTTATAATATTAATAGAGGAACGTAACCTAGGCGCTAAATAAAATATGCTCTATTTTTTTCTCACATATAATATTTAAAATTTTAATATAAACATAACACACTTTATAATTCGGCGATTATAATTTCTCTGTGATGGAAGGAAGCAGGGTCGCCCCCACGGCCCAGGGGAGTGTGGACCTCCCCCGGGTTCTGTTATTCTAATTTATGAGGTGTGTCGACCCAGGAACGGCTCTCTGAGGTCCTTTGAATTATTTTTAAGACTTCCGAGACAAATATAACTCACATTTTTTTTCTGAGAATATATGAATGTGGTGTTTTATAATGTGTAAATAAATATTTCATATGAATATTTTTATAATAATAAATAAAATTAATTACTATTAATTATCTCTATTTATTTATCTCGTTTGAGAAATTAATGACAATGTTTAAAGATCACCCTTCGCAAATTGAAATACCCAACCTTGCGAGATTCTGCACTGATATCATATCAGTAATGCGATCGCGAATAATTTAAAACTTGCATTATGCAGTCGAATTCCCGAGCTGTAAATATGCTAATTATGATGCGAAGAGGGATGCAAAACCGTTGGTATGTGATATATCATTACGCTAGTTTTAAATAATAAATAATTTAAAATATATATGATAACATACTTTTATTGAAAAAAAAAAAAATCAATGTCAATTATTTTATATGAAATATGCAATTTATTAGTTTTAATTTTATTTGTATTTAACCAATTTTAAGATAAAAAAAATAGTCTATTAAATCTAGCTAATTAGCCTAATTTATCAATTCTTGAATTGAAATATTTGGGGTATATTTTGATACATTCATTTCATACAAAATATACCCCATCGGCCAGCGGCGTTGGTTTTGATCCAACATGACGGATCAAAAACAGTGCAAATACATCTTCATAGTGTTGGGCTTCACAAAAAAATCTTTTGGCTATGTTCCAGAAACAACGCCGACATAATTAGGCCCAACTATTAAACTAAAACTGAAGACTTTTGGAAACACGTATTTTTTCTGTCGTAAGCCGATACTGCCAATTTAATCAGAGTGGACGAATTAGAGGTAAAGGCATTTGCAGACCAATTAGATGATATTTTTTTACAAAGTACTGTGAAATTTAGAGGAATAAGTATGATGGTATGGGGTGCAATTTGGTTTGGAGAAAGATCAGAATTTTAATTCTGTGACGGAGTTTTAAATTCAGATATTTTTTGATGTTTAAGATGAACTTATGCCCTTTGAAAATACAATCGAAGAAAATCTATACCTGTTTATGAAAGTTGGAGCTCCTCGCCATAAGTCCCGTGAAAAAGCTACCTGGAAAAAAGATCAAAGTCACTATATTTTGGCTTGGTCTGCACAATCTCCAAATATAAACTCAAACGAAAACGTTTGGCACGTATAAAAAATAAATATCCACAAAAGATCAAGAAAATACCAGCAATAAATATAACTTAATGGCGTTTTTAACTTAAAAATGGACTCAAATCCCATAAAGTTATTGTGGACTATCGATCACATAAGAAATATCATTGCACAGCAAGATTAAGATATTTTTAGACTAGAAAAGGAGATCGACTATATATTGATTACAAAAAAATCAAAGACATCAAAGATATTTTTTAAAATATATTCGGGATGATATCCCAATAGATCTTATTGAGTGTGGCGAAGGCGCTCTATTACGGAGAATTTATGATCTCGTGGTAGCTGTATGGCGACACTAGATGATGCCTTCCGGATGGAGCGTGGCTGTAATATGTCCCTTATATAAAAAAGGAAATAGGCAAAAATGCGAGAATAATCGCGGGATCTCAATCTTTAATGGGTGATATAAAATATTTAGTAAGAACTTGTTGGGACGTCTTGTTCCTTACGTGGAGGCCCTCATAGACTACCAAAGTGGCTTCAGACCGGGCAGATGCACGGTGGACCTGGTCTACACGATCAAACAGATGATCGAGAAACAGCGTCCATAGGGTAACATTATCACGTGCCATGAACGAACTTGGCATCCCAAAAAACTTATTGACCTGACAAGGATGTGCATTTTGGGTTCAGTGAGCAGGATAAGAACGGTTGGGGGTTTATCGCAGTCGTTCACAGTTTCCAGGGGAGTGAGACAAGGGGATGCTATATCTCCAATACTATTGAATTAATACTTGGAAGCTGCTATGAGAGCCGCACATCGGGCCTGTCACGCTGATCCTTGGAAGGATACAGTATTGCCGGCATACGCTAACGATGTTGATATTGTCGTTCGCACTAGAGATGAGGTTGTCGAGTCGCTTGATTCTTTCACGGCAGTGGCTTCCAATCTGGTTCTGAAGGTGAATTGGTTTAAAACGAAATATATGATGGTTTTCACGAGGGTGGAGGAAGGACCTCGGTGGATGCGGGGTCCGGGTCTATTGACTGGGTTAAATCATTTCTCAAACATCTGAAAGTATGTATGATAAGTAAATTGCGAATCAGTGGTATTTTGCCCTGCCTAAATTACTGGGCAATAGGTTGCTCTCGAGGCGAAATAAGCTGAGAAACTATAAAACTATCTTTCGCCCAGTGATCACATATGCGGTCATAGTTTCTGGCAAGCCGAGGCATGCATATTCTTGATCGGTTTTAGAGAAAAGTCTTAAACGGATCTTCGGACTGCGTCCGGTTGAGGCTAATCCCGGATATAGAGACATACGTTCTAATAACGAGGTCATGGCCATGTATGGAGATATACTATTGTCCTCATACATTAGACAGCGATAGGCTGCTACATACTATTATGAACTCTAGACCTAGCGAGGCCAAGACTTCATTGGGAAGACAGGGTTGAGGCAGACTCTTCTCTTTTGGGGCCTTTGCAATGAATAGAGAAGGCTCGGGACCGACAGAGATGGCGTAATGGCACTCGTTTCAGATCGGGGGCACTTAAAAATTATATTGTTTGTAATATAGAACAACTATTTGCTTTCGATAAGCTAGTGTATAATTAAATAAAATTAAACAGACAAGCCAGGTATATATTATAGTATATTTTAACTCGCGAAATTTAATGTCGTTCGAAAAATCACTCACATTTCACTTACGCCAACGGTACATGATGCTGTGCAGTAGCTGTTTTGAACACTGATTGTTTATTTTAATTAATGAGCATTTAATTTAAACTTCTCGATGATTATTAATGGCGTTCGAGGTTATCGCATTTAAGATAAGACAGATAGCGCAGTCGTTCGCTAGAAATGTTATGCGCAACTGCGCTACGTGATTGCCAATAGAGGAAAACAGTGCAAGCGTGTCAAATTTTAGTACGAAAATATGCAAATGGCATTGCAAAATATGATAATGCGATCGGGGTGGCTTCATTAACGGCGGCCGTGTGCAAAAAGAAGATAGGCCCGGCTGTAAATCATCATTATCGAAGTGCGACGGGTGCCGAACTGCACCAATGTTGCCAACTGCAGTCGGCCAGACCGGCAGACATTCTCTTGCGCGTCTTTCCATATGTGTTTGTCCGGGGGAGGTTAAAGGGGGAAGAATTAAAGTTTTGCCGCTTTGATTTCGGGGATTATCGGATTCGGTCGGCGGTAAATTGTCGTTATGCTTAATGAAACCTGAACGGAGATACACGGGGCGTTTCGTTAATTCGAAATATGGCCGAAAGCTTGCTGATTTCGTTATTGGACGTTTTAATATTGCGGCGTCGTAAATACCTAGTGGCAGTTGCTACTACTGCGAATTTGTAGCCGCCAGGTAAATGCGACAGCTGGTCTGCAGCGAAATTGCACAACTTGGCTCATATACATAATTGTGACATTTCAATATCTGTTCTTTTCTTGAATCTATTATACTAAATGCAGTCATTTTAGAAAGCATATTCATTTTATATGACGAAAATATATCTCTTAATTTTATCTATGCACGAAATATGATCCAACCCAAATATGATCCAACCTATACCAATTAAAAAATAATAGTTAAATATTAGATATGTATCTCAGTACTTTGTATTAAAGAATTGTTTAAGCCAAGCTCTGAATTAAATATATTTTATACTTTATTGTAAAGCTTCAGCATTTAAGAATTAATTTCAAGAAAAAAAATATTATATTTGTGATTAACTGGTGACGTAAAACCAGTTTTTCCCGTTAATTAAAAAAACATATTATTCAAAGCCCACAAATGCATGGAACATTTTTTTAATTAATTTATATAACGTATAATATAGAACCATTAAGTCAAAATCTTTTTTTATATGTTTCAGATGAAGATATTTAGAAAGGGGTCATTAACATCCATTGCATATGACATATGACAAAAGAGGTGTTCTAAATATACATTTTTATTATTTACAAAATAGATTATAAAGAATATTTTTTTTATTTTTATTTAAACTAGTGTTTGTCAACGTATTGCGGAAGATGAGTATCTGAATAATTTGGGGAGGATGAAATACGCAAATCAATAATTAATGTTAATTAAAATATATTTGGTAAAAATATGTGTTTGATATTGCAACCAAATAATGTTTTTTCAGAAAAAAAGTAACTCTAGTGCAATTAGTGCATTTTTTAATTGAAGCAGCCATTATTTTTTTTCAGAATTTGTATACACAATAAAATTATGGTATATTGTAGATTTTTAAAGCGTCGTTTTAAATTGTGCCATGCTTTAAATATAATTAATGAAAAAAATATATAATACATATAACAAAACCTCCGTTCGCACCAAAATTTATTTTCTTCGGATAATCGAAAGGACACTCTACAAACATCTTGGAAATATCGTGTAAAATTCCTAATATCTGTATATTTACTTTGTTGTTTTATGTATTTAGATCGTCATTAAAACGCATAAAAACAAAGAGAACGTTTCTCACCGTTTGCGAGCTTTTCTCAAGCTGTCAACCAGTGAAATCCAATACAAAAATCTCAAATGAGTCTAAAAACATGCACTCTGCCACTTTCTATAAATTATGCCTTAAATCACACGGGGAATCAGAATATTCATGTATCACCATATATAACCCTTATCGGGAAGAGGGGCAGGTACCAGATTGATAAATAAAAAATTATCGAAATGAATGGCAATCCCTCTCTCATACCATTACTATTAATGCCAGCAACCCTTATAAACAAACCTAACTTCAATTGATTTAAATTATATGTAGTCTAAAAAAGCCCATATAATCCTAAATTTATTATATCCATTTGACACTAAATTCTTGGAATCGACTAAATGCCCAAGAAAACTTTAATTATTTCTTTACCAAAACAATGCACTCCTGAAAAAATATGTTCATATGTGTATGTATCCATATATTCATATGTATATCTGGTATTTAACAGATTTCTCACCAGAGAACAAGTATGCCATGGTAAGGAAAACTTTAAATTGTTGATAGATAAATGGTCTAGACTCCTTCTTTCTAGGAGATATTGCCCATGATGAAAGAATTGATATTGTGCGAAAAGGTCATTTTAATTGAGACTTGTAATTTAACCGAGTAAATTCCCCTATTACTTGCCTGCACACAGTCAGGAGGGTAAAATTCGATACCAACATCGGTAGAAAAATACACGTCCAATTCTAGCAAAGGACAAGAGGGAAAACTCTTAGCACAAAACCGTTCAAAAGTCTAGTAAGCACCATACGATCAGCTAGTGAGTGTCTTGTGGTTGGCTAATGATGACGATGATGATGATATACAGCATATCCTAACAGATGTATACATGGCTAATGATGACGATGATGATGATATACAGCATATCCTAACATACAGTTTAAAAGATTAAAAATTCAATTTTTATACACATATCAATATTATTTGTATTTCAAAATATACTATGCAAAATATATAAATTTTACTTCTTTTTTGTACCCTTGTAAAGGTTTAATAAACGTAGTTTAATTTATTATTATTATTATTTATTACAGAACGATTCGTGACTCAGACCATAGCGAGCCTTAACTCTTGCTAGTGATATAGATGCAAACACAATTTGTAGTACACACATTGACACATTTATTAAAGAACTACATTTATATACAGCTTTCATGTTAAACACGTTATGAAAAAAAATGCGTGATGCGTGCAGCCCCTGGTACTCACTGCTTGATGATCTCTAGCGACACTCGTGGCAGTCTAGTACTAAGAGTATCTGTAGAGGAGTTCTCCAGTGATCCCTACGAGTAGGCGGTTGAGAGTCCTTGTAATAGCTGAGGCGGAGTCTAGAGCAATCGTCAGCGATTATAGTGGTCAGTTTGCCTGTTAATTGGTTAGTCCTAGTGGGTTTTATGGGGTCGTAATGGCGGCATCCGTGTGTAGCGCAACAAGATGGCGACTTTATCTTACGACGGAGCGAAATATGAAAACGTCCTAGCGTTTCGACGATAGTGGCGTTGATGATCAATTTGTTGGAGGGGATGATGTCACTTGATCCTACTAGTGCTATGTGTCTCTTATTATTATGAGACATATTCTATTTAAAATGCGGGATATTAACTCGCACTCTGTGGAATAACCGCCATAAGCTATTGATATATCAACTATAACAAACACTTGATTTGGTGCTGTGACGGAGTTCTCATCAAATTCTCATCGAGATATCCTCTTGCATCACGATGATGGGGTGGAGGTGCTCCGTCCGTTGAAAATAAATCGCTATTTTTATCAAAATCCTTCAAAATGCTGATACTTGGAGTAAATTCAAGTAATTGACAGCGGTGTAAAATAATTTAATTATTTACATTATTAGTATTGTAATTTATATTTTATAGTAATTAATTGATTATCACTAATATTAAACTACATAAATTATAACACGTCGTTAGCAACGTTTCTTTTGAAGAACAAAACACTCAAATCAGTAAACTCATCCAAGAGGCCTGTTTCCACGTTTAATGGAAATTGGTCACGAACGCGTAATGAATTAATATATTGCTGCGTAATTTCTACTATTACTTTTAAACTCGTACAATTATCCATAGATACCATCTGAAAATTACCGTATACTCAGAAAAAAATGGTGAAAATAATGGAACATCGATTCGGTAAAATTATGTATATAGAAATGTATGAATTTCAATAATATGTTTGGCCGTAATTCACGGCGACCATATTGTAATAGTACAATAGATTTCTAAAAATATATATATCTATAATAAAAGTGTACGGGGTCACGTCACTGGCCCATTGCTTTCTTGCAATAGTTCTTTGTACCAAGCTCGTGTGGGACCTGCCGCCACGATATCATTGAGAACTCGTTAAAACTTTATTAATGGTCGAAACTACGAAAAAGTCGTTTAGTTGACACCGAAAGTCTTCTATGATGTATCGCTGTTTGCGAAAAATCGAAATCGATGCAGTGAAAATCGTTGGAAAATTATCGGGCACATACATTTTCAGCATGAAAATCTATTATAAATATATTTTTTTAACATGTTCGATGGATTTCGATCGCAATGCACTAATTAACTTCCGATTCAATTGCAACGTGCACTCTGCCACACATACACATGCACGATAGTTTTACAACTAGTTATAAAAGTTGGGAGATAAACGGCGTCTCCTGTAGGATGGGCCTTCAATTAGTTTGGTCCGGTGGCCTCAATAGCGCTGTAAGTTTCAGCTGAACCTTTTGTTACAATGTAACGTTCAGTTAATGCCCCAGGACCCGCAGTAACAATGAAATTTCGCCAGTCGCACAACTGCCACTGAATGCCGGCACCGTCTTATCTTCTAATGACTACTGCTTCTGCTTATAATATTAATAATTATGACGGTTGGTGCGGAGTCTGCGGCTCTATGAACTACATCGGTTCAAGAATAACACTGGAATGATACATCACAAAGCGTTTTCTAACATGTATATATTTCATATGGATGAATACATTTACGAAGTAAAGTGCAGCTGAAATAATTCAATATGTATACATTTGATATAAATACTTTTCTTTTGCATTTTCTATCATATACTAGAACAAAGCTTTTTTTTTAAATAATTACATGCTTTTTTATAGGGAATTCGGTATTAAAAATATACCGCCAGGCTAAAAATCAAATAAAAAAGTCAGTAATTTTTGGTACGTCTGTTTGTGACTTAATAAGTTTTATATTTTAGCAAAAATGATTTTTTGTATTTGTTAGTTCCCTTTCTTACAATCTAAGATTAGCATTTTGGTATTTTATTATTAATATATCACTAAAAAGATTTGAAATCATTATTCATCATCGTTAATGATACAGTTAACATTTGTACATATTGTTGGTAGATAAAAAAAATGTTGGAGATTCAAACTCAAAAGACTCTTGTATTTGATGATCAAAAATTAACGTTGATAAATGGAAACAATTTACGTTTAAAAACTCGTGAGATAGCAGTGAAGATAAATTTGTAAAAACTAAAAAGTAACTATAGTAACCGATCTTGGACAATATGATAACTAGAGATGAAATGTGGATATGCTTTACTAATTTTAATCGACAGATGGTTGGGTGTATCATCCAGAGAAGTGTTCAAACCATTGCTTAACTAAATATTACTAATGAAAAAAAAATGAGGCTTTTTGTCTGAGAGAAGTTTTAAGGTGACAAGATTTTAAAATCAGGTGTAAAACCTTTTGAATGATGTAATAAAAAATAATAAAAGGTTGATCTCACTACTTAGAGATCATATTGCAGCATGAGAACCCAAGGATGTACACATATTTCGTCACTCAACCAAAAAAAAACTAACTCATTTAAACGTACTGAAAAGACGTCAATTTTTTCCTTTTTTTGTTTTTCCTGTCGAAACTAAAAGATTATTACAAAATATGGGTTCCAAAAATAATTTAAATGTTTAAATAAAGACACAGAATACAAAGGCAATTAAATGTAGATTGTAAATTTTATTAAAAGACTTCTAACTTATACAGTATATGGATAGTTACTGACATTATATGGGCCACTATATTTTATTTTTTTTACACTTTAGTAGATAAATTTTGAGTTTTTAATCAACCCATATCTCACGTTGGCTCAGATACAACCGCATCGTCTGAAGGGGTCTCTCAGGGACCCCACGCATTTTAAGTCTAGATATTCATGTTTTTTTTGAATATTTGAACTGATAAATATGACATTGTAAATAACAACGCCCTCGCCGCAGACTCAGCTATCGTAGCACATATCACTCGCATTCAGCACACTGTACCGGATGCGAGCGAGAAAAACATCGCGCGCAACGAACAGCAGCGAATATTGTTGTTTTTATTCATTTTTTTGCAATTGCATACTAAAATAAAAAACTCTTGGGGTCCCCAATAGACCCCGATTAGCTAGGCTAGATATAAATTTTATATGGAATATGCTGTAATTAGAACTCACTACTAGCAATGTAATTATTATTGGTCTGTTGAATGAGTCAACTTAATATGCTTAAGCATCAAAATAATATAATTTTAACAAATTAATTAAACAATAACAATTTTATTTCCGGTTTTTTTTATGTATTTATTACTATTTAAGTAATTATAAACCCGTATATATGGAAATTATTTTAAAAATATTTTTCCAAAATAAAGGAAATTGGGTCAAGAAAAACACCGGAGTTTGCAGAGTTTACGTCGTCTCGAATTTACTGTAAAAGCAGGTGACATGAAATATATTTTTTCATGTTAAGCTCTAGCTAAACTAGAATACTTACGAAAAACAGTTAACTAAGCAAATAAAACAAGCAGGTGTTAAATATGAAATTATCAACTGTAGAGAGAAAAAATTACTAATAAATGAACAATTATTATTTATTAATACAAAATTTATCCTCTCTAAGTCAATTAATAAATTTATTTTGATAAGTAATAATAACAAATTCAAATGTCAGTGATATTTATGTATTATTTTGTTTTCACACATTGCTTTATAATCCTTAAATTGAGACACGTGTATATTATTCAATTCGAAAGTTTGGCTAAGCTACATAAAATCACCAAGCTTGGCTAATGCTATATAGCATCAATAGAATAGAGCTTTAACTTTAAGCGAAAAGACATAGACATACCTTCTTTATGAAAGACTGATCAAGAATGAGACATAGCAGAAGTTGACTAATTATGAAAATCGATTAATTAAGCATCGATTAATAAAATACGCGATTTCTTTCGGGTCCTCTTATTATTGTTTGAAATATTTTTAGATAAAGTCAAATGAAAATAATCACTTCATTCATAATTTTTAATGCATTAAAAATGAACACGTCATGTTGAGGAAACGTTCGTGATCCAATTATTAACACATTTTTCCGAATCGTTCAGCCGTTTTCTTGGTATCACAGTTGCATGTAGCTGCTAGCCCTGTTTTGATATCACATTTATAGGCAAAAAAATGAACCAGGGCGAGAATTAGGTCTGGTGCCATTTCCAGCGGCGATATCCCCCTGGATACCGATCACATGTGCCGCATTACCATTGTAGATCTGGATGTTGACACGGGGCGATAAGGGGGTATTTGCCGGCGGGACCGCCATCGAAAGGTATACGTAATGTGGGCATCGATCATGGTGCCCCTGGCGGGACGGTCACGAATCCACTTTATGGGGGCACGCGACGCCACTAAATCTGCTTTGGTTGTGTTCACACAGGAAAAAATCGTTACATGCAATGTCATTTGCTGGCGTATGACTTACGGGACTTGGGCGAAACTTGGCCCGGGCGTAGCGGCAAGGTCTATCGGTGCCGCGATCTCTGCTACCCCAGTCGTGCCAGGGATCCAACTCAGTTCTGGCACATGCTAAATGTGCCTTAAATCTTTTAGCCTTAAAAATCTATTATAAGCTTGAGTCATAAATACCTTCCGTTTCAGGTTGACAGATTCTAATATTTGGATTTAGTGAAAAATCACCCGACAAGGGATTTTTTGTTTTCACTAAATATATAAGTAGCCTGTCAGTCATTCGACAACTATTTAGTGTGGTGGACGTTACAGTGGTGTTGTTCCGAACCCTTAAAATGGAGAATCAAAAAGTGCATATTCGTTATGTGATGATTTAGGAATTCAAACAAGACTCTAGTGCTAGAGCGACGGTAGAAAAAATATGTAGTGTATACTGTAAAAGACTGATAACCTATGGGGCAGTTAGAAATTGGTTTAGAAGATGAAACAAGAGCGGGTCGCTCTTTCGATTACCTTTGTAAATATTATCTGCAAAAGGCAATGGTTGGATAAGGATCAACCCTACCCGACCCTAAAGCCAATATTCATGAAACTTTATTTTGTGTATGGTGCAATCGTCGAGGAATAATTCACCACAAGCTGAAGAAGCGCAACGAAACGAAGCATTTGAAATGTGGTCCTACCGAAGAATGTTGAAGATTCTATGGTCGGAACACATCAAGAATACAACCGTCCTTCAACTTCTTTACAAGGGATGCGAGCTTTTGGATACCGTTCAAAACACATTCAAGTATCGCCTTCTGCAAACCATCATGTTAAGAAAGTATAAGGTAAACAAAGGTTGAAAAGATAAAAGCTGTCTTGGCTCCGCAATATTCTCAGCTGGACCGTATTGGGAGCTCTAGAATTGTTCCAGCTCGTCAAAATCGGATAATTATTTAGAGAAAAAAAATGACATGTAAATCACCTACGTCTGAAGAAGAAGATATCGTTGTGTTTGTAGTTCATCAGCGATTAGAGAAGCTTTTAGATCGGGGATGTCTAAATAAAGTCGTTCCTTACTTGTCCTCGGGAAGAATTGAATATAGTAGAACTACGATTTATCTGTATCTCGTTCACCGAATACTCTTCGTTTTAGTCATAATTTATTTATTATTCCATATATACAAACGATTTATCGTTATTGTATTCATCGTATTTTCCTATTCCAGTCATACGAAATATTGTTTAATATTCCTACATTTATGTTTTTTCGTACATCAATAGACCGAGGTTCTTCTGTGCTTAATATTTGTCATCCGTAGGCAATCTGCTAAATACATGTAGCTATTTTATGTTATTATCTATATTTATACTATTGCGAAATAAAGGTCGATGTGCTTTGGTTGACAATAAAATAGAATAATGTAATCTAAAATTTACGAATGTAAAAATGTTGGATAAAAGGTCATTGCTAGAAAAAACCCAAAATAATTGACGCTTTTGTAAAATAATTAATAGGGCGAATTCCGTTTGGTTGACAAAAAAATAACACGTGACATTGACATAGAACACTGTCGTTTTTAAATATGTGAATGAAAAAACCATCATTATTTTTTTAATTCACCAAATAATAGTAAAAAACACTCTTCCTTAATTATGTATAAATGAATGCCTTTGGTGTATTTCATGTATACTGTAATTATTCATCTGAATAATTATTATTCAGTGCTCTCAGAATGCATTTATGTGGAATGTGTCATATACCAGTTCTTTTTAGATCGGAGCGGCATTTTAATGTTTTAAAATGAATTAGACATAAAATGTATAAAATATAGCATAGATTTTGCAGCATAGGAACTGATTTATTTTTCAGTTGAATGGTATTTAACATGTTTACCGCCATGGTGGCCACATGTGGCCAGCACTTAAAGTTCGAACAGCGCCATGGTGGCCACATATGGCCGGCAAAAACATGGAAAACGAAATGTTACCCAGGGGCCGCCTAATACTTTTTACATTGGATTTTCTTGCATAAATGGCCACCATGGCTTCTCCCAATTACACATCATACATTATTTTATATTACTTACAATAACATACATAATATCCAACCAAAATTTGTTACTGGCCCAGCCTGAACTTTCAAAATTTTTGCTTGGCAGTAAACGTGTTAAATACGATATTTCTTTAGTAAAATCTTGACAAGAATTTAACTTTGACGCCTTTTTTTTGAAAAAAAAGCACTAAACACACCCGTAGGGTTACTCTGATTTGATCTATATCAGCATAGGTCTTTCTTGACATATATGCTCTTTGACACGTTTCTGAAAAATTCCAGAGCTCTTGCTTTACATATAATGTAAATATGTATGCTTCATATTTGATTTTATGTTATGTGTGATTGGCGAACTGGGTAAATCTGTAACGTCAATCACCCATTGTGTTTTTTATTATATAAATAATAAATAAATAAAAAGATCCTGTTTAACATCAGCTTATTTTATAATTCGATGAAAGTTTCAAATAAATTAACATCAGAAATTAAAATGTAACATTGCTATAGATGATTCTAAATGTTGAAAAGTTAAAATGGGGGAAACAGATAACAAAAATCAGAATGATCTTTTAAAATTGATGATAATACTGTCATGAACATTAGCTTGAAGATAAAAAAAAAGTTTTAAATCACTTGGAGTCGTATTTTTGAAAAAAAAAATATCATATTATTGTAAAATAATTCTTTGAATAAATTCTTTGTCCCATTGAGATCTGCATCGGCAATGAGACATCAACCACGTTTGAAAATTCATACAAAAATGATTAAATTAAAGGGATGTTCATACTTTATAGTCCCTTAGCACACATTAAGAAGAACGATAATGTATACGGCAAGTATTTCTTGCCGCTGACTTATATATTAGGTCTCTGGACCCCGGCCGTAATTTATGACGAAAGTTGGGATGTGTACGGGGTTCTTACTTTCACGGTTTACTCGCTGAAGAATGACATGCATTCGCTGAAATATCAGCATTTGAACCCGGTAAATATTGTGAGAAACCGAGTAACTCAATACAAAAACGGTGTATCTTGAAATAAACAAATTAATCAATGCGAAGTGACACGAGCGTCGTCTGAAGCGACACGGATGAATTGGGCCTCTAATGAATGAGTGACGATGTATTTTCAGTCTGAAACGTCATCGGACAATGATTTTTATTTATATTTATATACATAGAATCAGTATGTTGAGTGAATCGTGCGAGTTTCGCTGATATTCGATTTAGATAATAGTTTAGTACGACTTTATCCGGTGAACTATTCAGGTATGTTGAGCAAATTCACGGTATTCGGATTACGTGTGTATAGGTTGGAAATAAAAGTAGAAATATCCGGTTGTGCAATACAGCAGTGATAATTAAATGGGCTAGTACGCCTCTTTCGAGTGAACTTGTTGTTCGCGTACGTCTGATTGTGTTGTGTTGTTCTACACGGGGGCCTTAACAATGGTTGTGTACTCCTGCACAACTTTACTTGGCCGGGGACTTTTGCATTCAGGTCCCTCGATCAGGGGTCCCCAACGATTATGAAAATCCTGCGATACGACGCCAACAGTAGCTCTATCGATTCGAAGGAAACGTATGAAAAATTCATCGATTTTAATTTACATGGAATATATTTCTAAATCTCGTATCTGCGTGTAAATCAAGAGTAAAAAATATATTTATATATTTTTTTATGGTTTGCGATTTCTGTATAGCACGTTGACCATGTAAGTTCCATATTTCGCTAGTACCACTCCTCTTTTGTATGGTAGAACTGTAAATAACTTGGTGTCACAACGCGGTGCCCACAACCTAATCGGATGTAAAACAATTTCCGAATTATTGCCAAGGGATATATTAGATTGTTATCCAAATTGATATTAGGACAAAGATCGATTTTCTTTTAAAAAAATATGGTTTTGTTTCGATTTTTACGTAGCATATTTTTGCAATTCTTTTGTGCACTTGGCTCCGGGTGATTTGCCAGAAATTTTCAATAGGGATCGTATCCGATGAATGTCCAGGGCACGTTGAATTATTACGTTCTTTGGTTCGCTTCCAAATATGTTATCACTTTTGATGTACTACACATTCTAGAATAATCAATTTAAATATTTGTTTAGTGTAAAATATTAATAAAATATCTTATTTAACCTGGACTGGACTCACGTGTCTGAAGACTGAAAAACGTTCATCATTGTTTGTGCCTAGACGATAATTGTATAATTAAAAAAAACGTTGGCATGTACTTCAAAGAAACAATGAGTAATAAGTCTTCTATGATACTGATTGCCATTTTATTTATTTTTGTATTAATAATTTTTTTTTATTTGTCTGTTTCCACTAAAATAAAAATTATAATGTTCATCTTTATATATAATGTTTTGTTTTAAAATACCTGCTGTTTGTTGGCCTGTCAATGATTTCATCTAAAATAAAACGTGCTACTTATAGTAATTTGTCCAAATCATTCGATTATAATTCAAATCATTTTAGAATAAATTAAAAGCATTTCATCGATTATATCAATAAAATCCTTAGTTATTTTAAGATTTAATTATTCTTCGCTATCTATGGTCCGGATTAGATATTTTTTATAGTGTCAAAAAGAGACTAGTTAAGACTTATTATTCGATTGTTCCTTTATAGAAACAAAACATTAATAAAACAAGAAACAAGATAGAGATGCGCTGCTGTTGGCATTGCATGCTCCGTTTCTCTTCGATTATGTTCTTTTTAGGGCATATTAAGATTAGTATTGGTCAAAAGCATTTAAGTTGGAGATATTGTATAGAAAGTCCCATAATATTCACTACTCTTAGACGTAATGAAATAATTTTAGATGATATTTAGATACGATATGGTATTTTGGGTAACTTTTGGGTAATTATTGTTAAAAAAACAAACACGGATTCAATATAGTTCACATGGCAAATTTATTTAGACGATGGATCATAGATTATAGGTATTTACAGCGATTATGAAAGCTTTGATATTTGTGAAGAAGAATACTGTGATGATAACGATAAGGAGCTGGAACTGAGAGTCTGGAAAGGTGACAGCAAATTTGTATGGGCGTCGTCTTTGATTTAGATCAAGGTTACTCAACCGTTTATTTACAACAGCATTTTCTTATAGTCCACAGTTTTCATTTAATAATTTTATTTAGTAATTTGAAATACTCGTATTTTTTTAATAAAGGTTAGCTCAAATCATAGACAATAGTTTAACTTTTAAATACACATTTTATGTTTAAGCATAGAAAAATTAATTTGATGCTGATTCAATTCAACTAAAGATTATCTAATATTATATATAAATTACCCAAATTTTTGAAATTAATCTTTGATGCTGTTTATATGAAACTAAATATTTAATATCTCTTTTAATTTTCTTCTAAATCTCTTTTGATTTTCCAAGATTTGAAGTGGAAAAAGTTATCCACAAATTGAATCATTTTCCACATATTTGTATAAAACGCTGGCATTTTATTTATTTAGTTATACGTTTTCATATCCAAAAATATCGTAATTATATTTAATCTTTTATGTAAGTTATTCGTAAGTTGTATTAAGCCTCCATAATATTTGCAGTAAAAGGTTTTTTTATCCAGTCATACGCCTTATCTACATTTTTTTTTTTTCATATCTAATTAAAGTTTAACAAGTTGACTATCGAATCATTCAATCTAGTTAGGAATTATATCATCTTTTATAGGTATTATTTCAAGAAAATGAATTTGAGACACAATGCAGTTTTAGACAGAGTTTCTCTCTGGCATAGCGCAAGAGACTCCGGCGTGGAAACATCTGGCACTATTCTCAATAAATCGGTGCAGCTTCTTGCCTATGCAGACGACATAGATATTGAAGTCAAATCTCAGGCGGCTCTCAAGGATGCATGCTAGCGAATAACGAGAACGGCAATTGTCATGGGACTAAGGATTAATGAGACCAAGAAAAAATAATTGCCCATATGGGCAAGGATTCGTTCTTGGCGTATGCCAAGAACAAATCCTTGAACTTCTAAGAGTCAAAGAGTACAGGTACGAGGCTGTCAAGGAATTCACATATCTCGGTTCAATTCTTATAAAAATAATACAGCCAATTTGGAAGCACGAAGACGAACCATTTTACAGTTGTTGCTAGAATAGCTAGACTCCGGTGGGCTAGTCACGTGTCAGGGACCGCCGAACAGGCTGATGGTTAACAAGCCTTCTTGTCCCCGGAGAAAAGGAAGACCAAGGTTGAGGTGGTTGGACTCTGTACAGAGGGATACTGCATCATTGACAGCGATGGAGGATGGAGCGACGTAGCGCCATACCGGATAAAACTGAGAAGGGTGTTGGAAGAGGCCAGGGCTCTACAATAGAGCATTTGCGACTATGATGATAATGATGATGAATCCATGAAAATTATTAAATTCTTTTTTTTCCAATAGATTATAATGAATAATATCTTTGTCGATTATACTGACAACAATATTTTGACAATTAATAAGACTTTTAAAAGCTCCTTGAAGCTGAATTATAATTTAATAAAATCTTTTCAAAATATTTGGTAAATAAAAGGCTTTAATTTTTTTCTATTTCTAATTGATGACAGAGATTAGTCTCATAAATAGAGTAAATAAGAAAAATGTAATAATCGATGAATAAATTTGTTTTCAACCAGAGAAAAGAGGCATAGAACTCATGTTATACATCGCTTTTAAAATACCATTTCTAATCGAGATTTACGATTTGTTTACATGTGGCGGACTTACAAACTGGCCATAGCCCAAATACTATTACCCAGATGGCGTTGATTAAAATACTAGGAATAAAAATATTGCAGAATTTTATGGCGAGAGTTCATATCTCAAAATCTTTAGCTAAGATTAGAACAGTTCTTTACAAATGTGATAAAAGTAGCACGGCATACAGTACGTTAGTGTGATCAGAATGCTGAATCGACACGCGTCTGACTAAAGAAGAATCATTGATTAAAGCAAACTTCACTGCATTCAGGATATGTACCATAAATACAAAAAAAAACTCATTTTAATAATGCCATTTGTGATTTATTGTTAAATGTATTCCATGAAGTCCAAGCTTGTTGTACTAGGATTATTATTTTCCATATTGCATCCAATTTATACTCACAACACTTGTAATCCGGGATTTAACGCATCTAAAAAAAATATTAATTAGATAGTCATATGAACATTCATGGCTTAACCCCACCCCTTCCCTCCGGCACTGCACTGACGTACGGGGGATGAAAATTTACAGAGCGCGACCCACATTCGCATCCCCCATTGTCGGGAGCGACCACTCCCGCCCCCCGCTAGGTGCAAAAGGAAAACAAGACCGGACCAAGCCGAGGACCTGGTCCACCGGTTAATTGGGTAGAAAGCTGTACCGAGCTAATCCGCCGCACCTGCGGTCTGAGCCGTTTGTTCGACCAAAACAAATAGTTTGGATAGCCGGCCGCAAGTGTGTACACACAGCCTCCGATAGCCGCCCCTTCTCCGTCTGGATTATGGGCCACATCGATTTTTAATACCAGCCCATATTCCCGATTCATGGTAATGTATGCTAATCCGAGCCCGTGTGAGCCGCGATAGCTTTTTAATTTCTTCATCTGGATTGTGTGTAGTGTCGCCGGCTATCCAGGTCTGTTCGAGTAATCGGGCATTGTGCGGGGATTAGTGTCGCCGGTTCACTCGGCTGCGGAATGACAGTTTTTAAAGAGTACTAATCCCCTGAGGATTGGAATGTGTGTTTGGTAGATTAATGCTGGGTGTTCGTAGCTTAACGCAGCAGAATCGGAATCGGTTACATTTAGACTTTTAATTTTTAATCCCCGCTTGTTTATATTGCCCAAGGATTACAATAATATACTGATACGAGTCGTGTGATCTAGTTTTTGGTGAAAAGACAATTCGGCGCGGTACAATCGACGCCGACAAATGCGCCCCGATAATTATATACAGCTAATAATAAGATTCAAAATTAAATGAAATGCATGCTGAAGTCGCTTTGACGCCATAAAAATTTCTTTATTCGAAGTTTTTTTATATAAAATAAACAAATGTAGAGTATCAACGAGTAGCTAGCACGAAATGTGAAACGTGAATGTTTAGTTTTTTCGAATTTCGGACATGCAATAAAAATATAAAGTTCAGCCAGACTATTTATATCAGGCCGTAGTCTCATAGTAGATTTTTTTAATATTTAAATCAGAAGAAAAAATTAGAAAATTGCGACTAGGCATGAATTAGTAAAAAATAATGATATTTTTGTAATTTATTATTGTTTAGTTTAGCCTTGGCTTAAAGTTTTTGATTTTTCTCGAATAATTCTTTATATATCAATTATACATGTCACATACTTTTTGTATTTGTCCTTTATTGTCTGCAATTGTGAAAAAAAAATATGTATGGGCTAAGATCTACTAAGAGTTGGTAGGTCTAAAGCGATTGAGAGTCACGATATTAAAGCTACTGTAGAAGCAGATCCAAAATTGACAAATTGGGAATGAGCACAGTTACTCAATATACCTTACATCGGTTAATAGACATTTAAAAGAATTAAGAAAGGGGAAAAAATAAAAAATATGGTTACCTTAATTTTTCTAGAAATAAACCTCGTACAGCACACTCAATATGCCAATTAATAATGATTCAAAAACATAATAAATATTTTTTTAATCGGTGTTGTCACTGGAGATGAGAAGTGAATTCTTTGAGTCAACATATATTTCAAGAAGCAGTGGTTAAACGCCAATTAACCCCCAACTTCTACTCCAAGGATAGGATTACGACCTAATAAGATAATTTTATCCATTTGGTGGGATATGCAGGGGCAGATAATTACGACAGATACGTATTTTACTTAAATATACTATTTGAAAGAGGGTTTGACTTAAAATACCAACCCTCATAAATCAAAAAAGAGTAATTTTACACCAAGGCAACGTTAGCCCAAACGTTTCGAAAAAGACGACAGAAAAATTCACTGGATTTTTTTTTGGAACTTCTTTGTCAGTCACCATATTATCCAGACTTTGCCCCAAGTGATATAATTTTTAGATTCTAGCTATTAAAAACGACCTTGATTTATTTACTGCTTAAAAAAGTTGATTATTTTATTAATTACGTATTAAAAAACTGAGTAACAAATGGAATATCGTAATTCTTTTTCATCAAGACTTATGAAACGACCTAATATTAAAAATAAATACCAGTATTAATTATAATAAAAGCTTTTGTCTACTAAATTTCGGTGGAAATTAATATTTTCAGCAAATTTTAGTTTCGACGATTCATTAGCTTTAATATACATTCGAGAATTTATTAATAAAATAATATTAGGGTTCAAAATCAAATATTATTTTCAAACATTTTTATTAAAATCCTAATGATTTGATGGCACAAACATTCAATCGAAATTCACTAATAAATTATAAATCGTTCCAATTTGCAATATACAGTCGATTCTTCAGTCATAAATATCATTTTATAGTCAAGCCATATTCCAGGCAATAAACCACGTTTTTTGTCAAGTATACGAAATAATTTATCAATGAAACTGTTAAGCACACAGACACCTACCTTCAAAACTAAAACTATTAAACTGATATACGATTGCGGAGCGGCAAAAAAAATGTATTGTCATGGCGAATTCGTACAAACAAACGATTCGGAGCACGGCCGCGATCATAATGGAATTTGTGAGCCGAGTGCTTAAAGCCAGTATTACAACAATTAAAATAATCCTGTATGGAGCACGTGGAGTGATGGATTTTGTTATTAGTGGAAGCAATATATCCGTGGACTCGTTACACAATCCGTAAGGCAGTGGCTCCGCATGGCGGGGAATCGTAAAACACCGTTCGAGCGTGAAGCCTCAATACATTACATTCATTTTACGACAGCCAACCGACTCGGCTTGCCTGGAATAACGCATAAATCCAGCAGGAACTACAGGATGGGACACACTGCAAAATGACAGGCTGGGGGACGTAAGATGTAGTCAAATTATTCGGTTGTCAACTGTGAGAGGGAGAGCAATCAACAGACGTAATGACGTTCTGGACTATTTCGTGTTAAATCGATACATTGTTGTATGAAGACTATTCGCAAAAATGTTAGTAATATTGTTTACATATCAAAAAGACATTTTTCCTATCTTTCTAATCCCAAAAGTATAAATTTCCCACATTTCTTATTTTTTTTCAAAAGTAAAAATCGCCAACCAATTACCAACAAGACGACAAAGGTTGTTACAGTTTTTTTATAATATTTTTAATAATACTTAGAGTCTACACAAACAAGTAAAAATTAAAAAAAAACTAAAGCAACTTAGACATGTAGTAGGTTATAATATTGAAATGGGGAAACCCCTTCAATAAAATAAGAGACTGCATCAATGAGAACTATTCCTGGCCAAAAATATAATAATCATATAGCGAGTTAAACAGCATTCAAAAAGTTCTAACTTCCTTCTATTGCAATCACATATATTTAATTAGTAGAAGGATTTTTAAATTTTTAGGAATCTTCATTTTCAATTATTTAATTTTTTATACTTAATTATTTTTTTTTTGTTAAATAATTATAATCTCTTCAGATTAAACATATATTGGAAAAGTTTTGTAAGTAATCAAGCTCGTTGTTTAACCTAGCATAGCCGATGGGGTCTATTGCGGACCTCAAGTTTTTGAAACATTAGCGGCTCGTGGGTAAAATACTTGGGGGTGCTGCGTTTAATTTTCCGCAGCATCTTAAAATATTTCAAGCTGCGAAATATTAAAAAAAGGTATATTTTTCTAATAAAGGTATATTTAAAATTTTAGTATTTGTCTAAAAAAGTCTAAAAAACAAATATTATAAATAATTAATGTATTTTATTGTCTACTTTTGCGAATAAAAAATAAAAACATCAATATTCAACGTACGAGTGACATGTGCTGCGAGAGCTCAGTCTGCGTCATTTACGTGTCATATTAATTTGTTAAAAAATCCAAAATATCGACCAAATTATGAAACATATGAATAATTATTTTTATGCTTAAAATCATCAATATAGAACAATCTCTGAGAGACCCCATCGGACGACGCGGTCGTTTTTGAGCCGTCGTAATAGATGCGTTACGAGATTTTTCGTAAAAAATATATTATATTATATATGACAGTAATGTAATAAATAATATTACAAATATTCTAAAAAAATATTATCTTTTAAATTATTTAAAATTTAACCTTCTTAAAGTCCACAGTTTCTAGGATATAGGAATTTTAAAAAACAAAAACTAACAATATTAATTAGAAAAATATTAAAAGTTTGCACTAAATTAAGAAAAATGTTTTTCCATTTATTTATTTAAAAACATTTGTAATTTTATTATTTACATAGATTTAAAATGATTAAAATCATAAAATAATTATCTCAAGTATATAGAATTATTATATTAAATAGATCATTGATTTAAATGTCGTATAGAAGAAAAAATGTGTAAATATTATATTGTCCCTTTATTTTTTAATTTAAAATAGTATGAATATTTTAAAATTATATTACAGTTTGCTTGGTATTTGCAAATATGTATGTATTTATGAGATATATATTGTAGGGCCCTATATTTTATGTCTTGTTTTCAGTCTTTATTTACATGCATTAAGTTTTCGTATTCAAGAAACTATTGTAATCCTTAAAATTGATTAAATATTTATTCTAAAATCCATAAGTGTATAACAAAAAGATTGATTTATCTCAAAACAACAATATTAGTACTAAAACTTATGTCCTTGTTTAAGTAATCATATATACGCGCATATAAAAGAAGACACGATTAATCAAAACCAAAGTTTACACCAACAACATTAATATCAGGACAATTGTTTGCTTCCTGTGACCCATATCACGACGCGGCCATCCTTTGACTGTAAGATTTATATTTACGATTAATTAAATGCAAACCATTGTCATACAGGGGCTGAAAGGAAGGCCACGCCCCCCGAACGGTCCCGAATCAGTCGACTTACAAATAATATAGGCTTAGACGGCTTAGACCGGATCACCAATTACTCCAAAACTAATAATCTTGGCCGGTTGCGGACGGGGCAGACGCCCGCGCCGCGACGCCGACGCCAAACATTAAGGCGGACCCTTTGTGCAGTCAAAGGGTTCGCCGGAACATAACGGCGAACACATCCGCACCGGCTAATCCGGTAAACACTGCTGTGTCTGTGTACTTTGCAGGGGGGTGGCTCTGCTTCGACAGCATGATGAACCAAGGAATTATTCGAGGTGAACATCCACCGCAGACAATGTTTTTCTAGAAGAAATTGTTTGCAATATAATATTTTTTTTTATATTTAATAAAACGATCGACAAAAATTTTCAGCAGGGTGATGAAGCAAAATTGGCGAAAATATATATATATTTTTTATTGTTTCATATTGAATTGTATGGATATTGAACCTGACGTTGTTGTCTGATTTTTATTTCTAAAATACGTTAAATTCCAAATAAAATATAAAAAGCCTGTTATGCTGTGCATTTATTGCTAAAATTTAAATATAATATTAGTATAGAAAATGAATTTGTTAACGAATTAATATAAAATTAGTATTAAATTTAATTTAATAAATTAGATGCCTTCGTTTTTTAGCGGCTGAACAATAACACGCGTTTTTAATTTACATGAGTGTTAAATTTGAGCTAATACACATCCAATGCTACTCGTTTATTGTATGTAGAATCTCTCTAAGTTAAATTAAGTCTAAAAATTGTCAGGAAAACCAAGGAATATACATATAGATAGGTGCCTACATTAGTTGCAACGAAGGTAGAAATGTCGTCGTCGATTATCCTTGAAGATCAGTCTCCGAACTCTGCAATATTATGTGTGGTCTGTACTATAGATTGGTGGTGGTGAACAATAACCGTGAAAAGGTTAAATAATTGTGGTAAAATATTACAGTAGGAATCGTAAAACGAACCATGGCGAGTCTTTACTTTAATTGTTAGACGATGTATCTGGAAAGATGCCATGGGAAAGACAAGGAGGTATATCCCGAGTCACCATGGTGGCATCCGTGTGTGGCGCAACAAGATGGCGACTACATCTTAATAACTAAACCATTACAGCTGGTTAGAAAGGTACGAAATATGGTGCTACTGAAGAATGTTGA
>JAGXCT010035400.1:26482-105359 GCA_022495035.1 Philopotamus ludificatus
GAGTAATAGTGGAGAGTATTTCATCACATCATTTGTGAGATACACCCCGATATTTACAACAACCACAATCCCTGATTGATTGACACCCATCCAGTACAAATAGGAGGGATCGTCCCGACGTCGTCGAGTTGTGCATCACCGACATTTGATGTCGCCGATGTCGTCATTCTGGCAGAAGCACCGACTGTAATTGGTTGGGCGGGTCGACGTCAAAGGCCGACAAGAAATATGCGAGGTTGCCGGCCCAGGGGCGCAGAGCTTGCGGCCCGCGAGCCGCATTCCTGCGCGAATTTTATTTCGTCCAGTCTTCACTTGAAATTAAGTTTTTTTTAGCTGAAACGAAAATGCGGTCAAACACAATTAAAATGTCACACAAGGATTTAAAAAGGTCCTAATTATAATAATTAAAACATATATATTTTATTTAATGAAAAGCGTCTATTAAAAATTTTAAAGGTTTTTCAGTCGGGGCGCTAAGCGATTCAGTCACATTTATTACCTTCGCATTTATTACGAGGTGAAAAATATAATAAAGCAGTCAGTGTTTACTGAAAATAAAGTGTTTATAGAGCGATTACTGAAAATTTTTAATATCGCATAAATGACGTGTTTCAGCATAGTTTTGTATATATTATATTTTTTTATGAATGAAATTGAAAAAAATCGGTCGAACAACGGAGTTTCGATCATTATTTAAATTGCCCATTACTGGCAAGAAATTGAATATTTCTTCCAATAGCCATTATATGTAAAATTTGTATCTGGACTTGACAAATTTCCAGTCGGAAAATTTATGCTGTCGTTGACCCAGTGTCTAGACGTCATTATGACCTATTTTGTCATTATACTCAGACCGAGTTCGAATATATTACAGATTTAATATGTAATAAAATTAAATTTTTGCAATTTTTATGACGCACAATATGCTGTTTTTCTTGCTGAATTCGGAAAATTGTTTTATGGATTTATTTGCGATTGGTCATATAAAATTCATTCGTGATACATAAGGCGAATTTTATCGCCCTTTTTATTCAGTGGGCAAATTATATGAACAATTCGATATCAGAATTTGGCGATAAGGCATAATATAAAATATGCCCTATTCTATTTTTGAACGGTATTGCAAGAAAAATAGTTTTGAAGGATGCCGTGTAAAAACATGTATACAATGGAGATGAAAAATTCGATTATTTTTTTATTAATTTAAATTGAATTTTTTTAAATTTTAAATAATATAGATACAGCTTAATATATCTTTGTGTTCTAAAAATAAAAATATTTTTTTAATAAGGCTATACTATAAGGATTCAGATACAATAAAAGGTTTGCAAGGAAATGGAAATGGTAATAATAGTAGAATCGGAAGAAAAAATGGATGAGGAAGGAAACGCGTGACAATTCACACAGAAGACGAGAAGAAAACGGAAATAATTTGAAATTGATTCCGTAGATACACATAGAATTCAATATTTTTAGAAAAATTCTATGGGGATGGTATACAAGAAATGAAAATTGCTTCCTAATTCCAGGAATATTGCAAGAAAACCGCTATTTAATAGCGGAAATAAAGAAAAATAATTTATGAAACAAAATAGGACATTTAGAAATTATTAAATAAACATAAAAGTCTTTAGAATATTATTTAAAATTAAAAATCATTATATAATATATCACATTGTATTAAAGGTATTCTAGGTTATCTTGAATATAAAAGAATTCAAGAAAAATATAGAGATAATATCTTAAGTTTGATTTGAGAGTATTAATTGGTTGACGAAAACTGTTGCTTCTAATTATTTATTTTTTTAATGATTTGCATTATTTACTATACTAAAAACATCTTAGTTTTTTAGTTATTTTAAATCTCATTTAAATAAAATTGCAAACCTTAATTCAATTCAGGATTATTATTAAAACAATTCGAAAGTTTTAAGAGTATTTTGAACATATATTGATTCAAATCAAGTTTTACATTGTATCAATAATCTTATTAAAATACACAATTTAGTTTGAAAATTATTATTTAAAAAAAGCAACAAGCCAGATGCTAAACTAGGTTCAAGTTGTTAGCAAAAAAAATAATTTTAACTGTTTAACTTAGCCCTACATAAATGCTTAAATGAGTTTAATTTTAAAGTAGACGAAAAAGTTATCAAAGTACAGGTAGTCCTCGACTTACGACGGTTCTACTTACGACGATTCGCACTTACGACCAAAAAAAAAATAGTTTTTTTTTTAAATTTGACTTTGTCGACCCTGATTCATTGTGAATAAATCGTGCCCATAATGCCTGGCAAACGGAGTAGATGTGACAAAAAAAGAGAGAAGTGCAATAGATTTATAAATAAAACTTAAAATAGTGCAGCAATATGAGAGTGGTAAAGAGTGAAGGACATAGCTCTCATGATCTACACTTATCATATTCAACGATCTCTACAATTTTGAAGAATAAACTAAAGAGTATCAATGAAACATTAAAAGGAGCCAATACCCATAAAGTCTACAATAATAGCAAAAAAAAAAAACTTGGACCCATTTACGGAAATGGAAAAAAACTAGTAGTGATTTGGATGGAAGATTTGATAAAAAAACGAATCCCCTATGCTTGTGACCATAAGAGACAAAGGCGCTGAGCCTTTTGAAAACCTAAAATTAAAGGGAGCGAACTAACATAGCTGAAGCATTTGCACCACCAGTAATGCTTGGTTTGAGATTCAAAAAAAACGGGCGAATTATCAAAATGTGAAAATAAGTGGAGAGAGGCAGCTAGTGCCGATTAAAGGCTGCTGAAGATTTTATCGAAATATTTGACATTGATTAGGAAAGAAGAATACGTCAAGGAACAATTTTTTTAATGTTAAGGAAGGCGCTCTGTGGAAGAAAATGCCTTAGCGTACCTACATTAATAAGGAAAGAAAAAAAGAGTATGCCAGGCTTCAAGGCATTTAAGAATCGTTTTACACTTTTATTGGGGCAATTGCTGGATATAAATTGGAAATCGTGTAGTTTATCACTCCTAAAACCGAGAGCCACCAGAGGAATGAAATATCACAGATATGTGCCACTATATTGCCGCTCAAACAAAAGGGTGGACGACACAATTTATTTTTGAAGACTGGTTTATGGTGTTATTTATTCCAGAAATTAAAAAAAATATTGTAACCAGAAGATTCCATTCAATATACTTTTAATACTAGACAATGCACCAAGGACATCCTGCATATCAGGAATTTACATCTAATGTTAAAATCCTTGTGTTACCCTATCACCAGTATTTTGCAGCACAAATGGACCAGGAGCTATAGCCACATTTAAAGCCTATTATTTAAAACTACATTTACCCAAGCAATAGTAGCGCTTGACGAGGTAAAAACGGTTAAAGAGTTTTGGAAGAATTATATTAATAATATTCATCAAGCAAATAAAAATATTGGAAGGGAATGGCAAGAGGTCACATCATCGTGCATGTATGGAATATGGAAAAAGCTTACTAAACTTTCTGAAAACATAACTCAGCCGCAATTTGAAAAAGAAAATGAAATTAAACACACTATAAGAGCTCATTGTAGAGCTTTGCAAACTTATTATTAATATTGATCATTGAAGACATAGACCAACACAGAAAATGATTTTAGAATATCTTACAAAGAAATTGTATGAAAATCCGGGGTTGAAGAAGAGACTAAAAAAAAAAGAAATGGTCTTGGAATCTCCAAAAAAAATTGTATTGAAAGAAATGGAAGCAGCGTTCCTTCAAAATGACCAAGTAATGCAAAAAATTGCAAAAATGGATTCGGATAACGAAAGATTTTTGAGTATAAACCGCCGTATTCAGGAAGATCTTGCTTGCTACAAAGAAATATACAGGGAAAAAAAAAACAACAAACAACAACTAAAATTGGATATGTTTTTTAAAAAGACTACCTACCTTCTTCTTCCACTACTGTTGATAGGCAATGGATTGTGTTTTATATGCACTTATATAAGAAATTATAGATGACGAAAAGAATTTGTATGAAATTCGACTTACGACGAATTCGAATTACGACCAAAGTCCAGGAACGTATCTCGGTCGTAAGTCGAGGACAAACTGTACTTTAGAACGCCTAAATACCTTGAATACAATTGCAATATTTTCTGAAAACTAGTAAGGACGATTCCTGTTTAGAAATCAATTCTATGACAAATAAACCAGAATGCTTAAACGCAATTAATAGAAAATCTAATTAATATTAGGGGTACCCATGAGTAATGTCGCTTTTTTTTAATAATATTCAAAACAAATTTTCATATACTTTATTTAACTCTTCTTATACAAAATAATTCCCCATATTATCTATAAACTTCTGCCACCTTTCTTTTAAATCATCCATGCCATTCTTGTAAAACTCTGCGAGTTTTGACTGAACATAGTCTGAAAGGGCTGTCTTCACCTCTTTTAAAGAATTAAAATTTTGATCATTTAGAAAATTTTCCATAGAACAAAATAAGTAAAAATCTGATGGTGCGAGATCCAGCGAGTATGGAGGATGCAGCAGGTTGACCCATCCAAGATCCTGAATTTTTTCACACTTCAATCTCGCAACTTGAGTCGCGCGTGAATGCGTATGGGACCCAAACACCTTCTTTTTTAATCTGTCCCAACTTCTTTAGGATCCTCTGAGTACTAGACCAGGATGTACCGACCGTTTCCGATAATTTTTAAATGGTCAGGATCGGGTCTTCTTCGATTGCAGAATTCACGGCTGCTTCATCCGTCGTCCACTTCAAAGCTCGTTTTCCAAACACAAATCACCAGATTTAATTTTTTTGAACCATCGTTCGCATTTTCTGACATCCAATTCACCGTAAATCTGGCAAATATCCTTCGTAGCCTCTGTCGCTTTATTTTTCAAATGATATTGAAAAAGTATACAGCTCCGCAGATGTTGTTCCGATGGACACGTCTCTCCCATTGTCGTCAGAGAGATAAAGAAGTCACGAGCAGGTAGCCGCTACACTAGAGAAACTTATAACTTGTCCTTATTGCCTAACAGACTAAAGGAGACTATTTTAAAGATGGCGCATCGAAAAAACGATATTACTTATGGGTGTCCCTAATATATTTAGTGAAGATCTGTCATTAAATTATTTTTAGGCAAGCTTGGCCAGTAATATCTTATTATGCTGCAACGATAACAAAGTAAAGGACAATTCAACTCACCAATATTGCGCTCATACCATGAAAGAAGATTTTCCAGAGGTCAGCGACTGAAACTAAATAATATATTAACATATACTCAATTATTATCAATTTTCATTAGCTTAGTATAATTTAAAATAGTTAAATATATTTAGGGTAATATATTTAAATAACAATGCGATAAAAAAATAAGTGCCAACTCTCATTTGAATAAATCTAGTATGCCACACATTTTTTCTGATAAAATTCGCATAAATCGTCGTAAAATAGTATACAAATAATATATTCGATCGCTTTGAAGTGGTTCGGCTATTCTTTATTCCGGCTTTTAAAATTCTCGAGAGCTCGCTGGCTGACTAGGCGCGCTCATAAATAACGCGGCGCGTGCACATCGCGGCTTACCGGGTTCGGGTTCCGAACCTCATACATAAACCGGGAGCTAAAAACAAAACCGAGCCGCTGATTCCCGATCCGGAGCCGAATCCTTTTATTGTGCGAAGTGCAACAGATGTCGGGGATATGGTACGCTGGATCCGAATTAGTGCTTGATCCTCTGACGCTCGATTGTTACTCCCACCCCCTCCACAAGCCTTTCAATCCGCGACGCAGTGCCAAAATAAATCTAAATAAGTCTAATTTTGCACGTGGTATGCGGACAAAGAGCGAGTGTTGAATTATTTCAATCATTAAATCGTTGATCCTCAATATGTGATTTTAAAAATAATAAATATATTCGAAGTTTACTTGAACCAGGATCTATCGTTCGGACGCCATATGACGCTTCGAATATCCTCAGACTAGAGAACATCCAGAAGAAATTCTTAAGATACCTCTACATGAGGGAATTCGGATTCTACTCGAGGTTATACCCCAGTGCAGTGGTCGCCAAACTCAATAAAGATGTAAGCATTAGAAATTTGAATACTCTTTTTATATCGCAATATAATAAAATAGATTTTAATTAATTATTATTAGATTTAAAAATCGAATCGAAAAAATTTAATCCATAATTTTAAATCCTGAGGACTACCAATACTATTTGTTAGTGTTAAATATATTTAAAGATCAAAGAATACATAAAAAATACACCTAGTTAATAAAATATAACTGTTAATTGTAACAAAATTATGAAAGATAAACAAAAATTTACTATTAGGGACCCCGACTTTTTAATTTTTCTCGAATAAATCCGAAACTTACATGTCAGAATCTTTTTGAATATGTTTAAAAATGTCTAAAGAATACATAATATAAATAATCATTAATCTTTATTGTTCGCAATTGTGTAAAAAGAATAAAACCGTTGCTCGACGTGATTTCTCGCTCGCATCGGGTACAATGTGCAAGCGCGAGTGAAACCGTACTAGTAACGCGTGCGGCGAAAACTCTAAGACGGAGGCGTGTCTTAGTCTTCGGCGGGACTTCGCAGAGTTCGCGCGTCACTTACGCATCATTATCATATTAATTAGTAAAAAAAAAACAAAATCTCGAACAAATTATGAAGCATATTATGAACAACTATTTTTATTCTTAGAATAATCCATTTTTTAGCATTTTAAGTCAAGGTATTGATGTAGAATTCGTTAATATCTTGACTCAAAATGCTTGGGGTATATTTTCCATAGTAAATATTACGCCCGTTTCGGACAACGCTGTTGGTTTCGAGTCGTCATGATGAATCGGTTAAGAACTCTGCGTGCGACGAGAACCCCAAGTCAAATTTCAACCAAGTTTAAAAAAAGCTTTAAGGTTTAAAGATTCAAGGTTTTCTGGGGTATGCAACTCTTGAGAAAAGTAGAGAGAGTATTCACGCGAGTTGCCCTTATGGGGACCATCTCACTACCCTCGAGCTCGTTCACGTGTCCTTTGAGGATAGGTGCTCTCGGAAACTCTCCGATAACCAAAGCTCTCTCAATCAACACTGCTTAATCACCTGGCTATTCATGTTGATTTTTTTTTACATAAAGTATCGTCATTTTGTTGATCCGTTATATGAGATTTTATAATTTCATATAGCAGAGGAATTAACGACGATATTTGTTCTTATTTACATTTATATATTTTTATTTTATCCTATGCTTTATATGCATTATTTTTTTATTATACTTTGTTTTTTATTTATGTATTTTTTGTTTGTTATGCAAGGTTGACAAATTGGATCACTCTTTAATGCCAACAACGTATTGTCTTTTAATAATAAATAAATAAATAATTATGCGGCTCCAATAAATTTCGTGAATGGAAATTTATTGTTTAGAGCTTAAAATATTATTTAAATGAATTGTATTTGTGTACTGTTGCTTTATCGGCTATTTATCTTAAGTGCAAATAGACTTTAAAAAAAGCGCCGACAATAAAAACAACGTGTTCATACGTATATGTTACGGAAAATCAGCTCGGAAAAGCGAAGCTAAAAAGCGTAATCGACGTATTTTGTAAAATATATTTTCATCAACAAAACATTTTTTTAGAGTAAGTCTTATTATACGATTGCTCATTAAAGCCATTAAGAAAATAATCAAATCTCTAATAATATTTATCACAAGCTAAACAAAATAAGTTTATTCGGTATAATCAATTAATAAATAATGGCGCGGAAAATTCAGTAAATAAAAGTTATGTAAAATAGAGTTAAACCGTAAAGAAATAGTATTTTTAGCAATTAAAGAATAACGCGATGATAATACCGTAAAATTCTCCTTTGATACTGAAGTAAAGAGATTTAACTTATAGTAACTCTTGGAGGATAATTTGGTGTGATATCATCGCGTTTAAGTTAAAAATTTGAATTAAATTTTCGTAGAAAAGAATTATATATTATCTTTACACTAAAGTGTTTTTTTTATACTGTTGCGTATATACAGCATATATAATTTATAAAGCAACGAAGAGCTAAGAATATCTATAGCGTAGACATTGAAGAATCAGTTACGAAGCTTAATAAAACGTTTTATTATTTTCTTTGAAAAAAAATATGACTTTATCGAACTAAAAATTAAATTCAAAATATATTATACTTGGGTATAAGATATATCTAATAAATATATAATGAAATTTATTTATTATTTTATTTAAGTAGCCTTTTAACCTTTTAAGCCGGGTCTTTGCCACCTAGAGGACACTATGTGATCTCCAGCAGAGATACGTCCGTCTCAACCCCGATATTAGGATTGTGACGGTCGTCCTCCAGTTTATTTTGACTCCTCGAATACGGGTTAAGTCGCCAGCCATAAGCCCGGGGATTCGAGTCTATCAGACGAGGCTAGGGCCAATATTTAATTCACGATCTGATCAGGTGCTACGGGCACCTTCTGTAACACACACGTCACTGAAATGGCCTGGATAGCGGCCTGGCTAGAGTCCGTAGAATCTACGAAACCACGATTATGCCCAGAAGTCATCGCTGCCACGTCCAATACTGACACGCGACAACACTCCTATATATCGAAGTATTTTAATCGTGGGTAAAATCATAAGGGGTTCTGCGTAAGATGAAGAATTGGTAAGTATATTACAAAAGTGACTTAGTATGGACGGCACGGGACTACTCCGAGTCGCAGCGCAACACAGCGCTTAGCGCTGAGATCTTTCCCATCCCCACCTCACAGTGTTACGCTGCCCAATGTAAAGCAAGGACGCTGGCTGCTTGTCGGCGTTACCTTAATTATTACCTTATTTTTTTTTAATTGATTCGTGAAGCGATTACATATTGTTATATTTTTATATAAGATATTAATCCACTTTCCTCATTTCTGAGGATCGTGACCATGTGCATGATTCCTCTTATGGAGGACCATAGACATGGTTTTCATGTGAATATATAGTGCAATGGTTTCCTGTTGCCTTCTGCACCGCAGTGATTTTTTATACTGAAGAGCGCTGCTGCCCGCTTCCCAGCTTATATTTTTGACAATTTTTTTTTGTGAAATGAAGGTCGCAAGCCTCCATCCTACCCCTCTGTTGACCAGCGTCACTCAATAGTATTCAGAATGGTCACCCATCTGAATACCCTCTGCGCTTATTGGCAATTAACTTTAACAATCATAATTTGATTGTAATCACCTCCAAGCTATGACGGGATGTAGTAAATAGTAGGTATAGTAAAAACTCTTGTCGTATTTTCAAAGGACAGTTTTAGAAACAGTTGTGTTTAGTCTTTTGAGGAGTTGAGACGTGTTATTTTACTGTGTGCTTGTCGAGACATGTCTCCGCCTGTGTTCTATACAAAAAAATAAAAAATTCACTCTACCCAGTCGTAGTGGTCGAATTTGTTCCTTCAGAAGACCATTTGCAAAATAACATACTTTTTCAGTTTCACCCCAAGAAAAGCGCAACTATCGCTACAATAAATATTTGCGATATTTATGGAGACGTATTAGATGTCAGAAAATGTCAACCGCTGGTACAGAAAATTCAAATCCGAAAATTTTGACCTAAAAGATGAGCCTCGAATCGTACGACCCCGTAAGTAAATGAACCTGTCATAAAATCTGAAATTGAAAAAAACCCAACTTCAACTATCAAAGAACTGGCAAATATAACCGGCACAAAGTGGTTTATCACTCAGAAGTGTCTTAAAAAATGGGAAAGTTTCTAAAAGAAAGAATCTTAGGAGAAAATCTTCCTCCTCCAGGATAATGCGCGTCCCCATATCCCTGAAAAAATGAAGTGAAGTCAGCAGAATTTTTCAAGAAAGGTATTTTAAATTTCGAAAATTAATGGCAGAAGGTTATATAATGTAATGGTAATTATTTCTTGTAAAAATAAATCAATAATCGATAATAATGTTTAAAAAAACTATTTGAATTTATTGAAAAAATACTACTCCCAGTATATTGATTTTATTTATTATATATGAAAATATAAATTAAATTAATATTTAGTGTAACACTAATAGTATTACGCCGCGCAGTGTAGGGGAAGAGCTCTGTCTACTCGTCAGCGCTACCAGCGTCGCGTATTGGATGGTTACGGGACGATAGCGGGTTGAGGGGGGGGGATTTCACTAAGCGCTGTGTTGCGCTGCGACTTGGAGTAGTGCCACGTAGCCACTTTACCAACCACATGCCACTTTATTTTATTTAAAAATGATTATTATTATTATTGACGACTCTCTACCATGTGAATGCATCCAAATGCAAAACGTAATAGCCGATTTTGTCGATTTCGAAGGCGCTTTTGACAACACCTGGTGTGACATTACCCTAGTTGTCGAAGCTGGCTCTCGAGGCTTGCTTGAGAGCCAGCCTTTCAGAATGGGGCCAAGCTAATCGGCTATGATTTGCTCCAAACAAGACTGTAGTAATCCTCCTCAAGGGTCGACTCAGTCCGTCACATCCTTCCCATTTTTTGGTGAATAACAAGAAAGTTCGAATGTCTTCATCAGTATACTACCTGGGTATATTGTTGGATGAACACGGTAACTTTTTGTTAGATGCAAGAGATGCAGTTGACAAAGCTATAGCAGTGTTTTATCATATTTCTCGCGTCATGTCTAACACATGGGGTATGGGTTTTAAATCTCGATTGTTTGCCTATAATTCCATCTTCTATGGAATTATAGGGTTCGCAGCTGGATGCTGGGTGCACCGCTATTCGTTGTCATATATTAGTAGATCTTCAACGGCATCTCTCTGAGTTGTTGCTGGCGTCCTTCCGCTCGACTTTAAAATCCGGCAGAGGGCCGTCAGTTTTTGCTTGGAACAAAACTGTCCCATTGTCGTCGGCGCCATTACATTTTTTCCACTCGAGTGCGAATCTTTGCCAACTTTAAAATCACGCAACTGCGGATCAGCTTTTGTCTAGTGACAGAAGTGGGATTCCTCTCCCAAATGGCGAACTACCTATTTCTTCTTTCGCGATATCAGAGCCAGGCTTAATTGTAACTGGTTCTCTCCAGACTTTTGGGTCAGTCAGTATCTGACTGACTGTGACTGACTGACTATCCTTACCTGGACGCTGCGCGTCATGACCTACTCTATGCTGTCCGATGCGGCATTTTCCCTACGGGTCTCCCGATGGAGGGCCCTATCGTACACATGGACCTCTCCCACTCGCTTTGCATCTACTTTCAAAGAGTTGTGCAAGGCCACTTTCCTTCTCCTTTCTCCCTTTTCTTATGAAATTTTTGATTTATATTTTAACATCACGCGTTTCAAGAAAAAAGCTGCTTTTATTACATCGATTGATTGGGTGGATGGCAAGGGAGGAAACTGTGTCGGACGGGTCTAACAGAGCTTCATCCTGAGTAGAAAAGTATTATTATTATTGAAAATATTATATAGCATTTTTACCTCCACTTATTTTATATGTTTTTAATAAAATAATGCATTTGAATAATTCAATGTTAATTTGTATTGTTCAAATTAATTTATTGTATTTTAATTGTATTGTTTTCAAGTATAAATTATTTAATCTAATATTCTATATACATTATTATTGTATAGTTTCTCTACTCCTGTCTCATCTCTGAAATTGCTACATATAGTATTCATCGAGTATTTCGCGCAACGTTGCTCATGCACTGCTGAGATTTAATTGTGATTGAATCACACATCCCAGAAACATTTCATCAAATTAAAACGGACCTTGGGTCCCAGAATGTCATGCTCGGTAGCTTTTGCTATCCAATTTGTCTTCATTAAGACCCAAAGCAAATAACTGGCGACAATATTTTTAAAAAGTTAATGCACATCAACACCAACGAATACGTATCCCATTGAAATGTTCGCTGTTTGTATTGCATGCATATTCCCGAGCTCAAATGCAATATTCACTTTGACAAATGATGGCTTAGAAGCACAGGGACTAATTTGTCTTTTGATAATTAATTGCAAAAGACCATTCACTGATTAATCAGTGATTGAGATCGCAACATCCTGATTAAACTCTAATTAAATCGCAATTATTTGTTTAATTATTATTTTTTACTGAAACCGATCACGTGCTGGATACATTAGGTCTATTTGAATTCCTAAAAAAAAATAATATAAAGATGGGGGGCGAAACTTGCGAGGGTTCAAGTGTCAAAATGAAGGAGGGTGAAATTAATTGATATTGGGTGTGAAATTCAACAAGGGGTGATCCTATTTCGAGTAACTATTTGTGATGAAATATATATTCTTGGGGTATGCGCATTATTTTTTTGGGATTGGGAAATATATCGTTTGGGGCTAGTAATGGAACAATTATTAATGATCAAAGTGATGGAGGAATATATGAGTATAAGAAAATTAAAATGTATAAATTTATTATTTTGATTTACTTATTATTAATGTATTAAAGATATTGTATTATTTTAATTTATTCCTTGCTTGATATTATTTTGTTTTAATAATTATATTATTGTTGTATCAAAGAAAGCATTTATATTATTGCCGTCACTTTCTAATATAGTTTGTCTTATTCGCGCCATGTATTATAAGATATACTACTATAAAAAAAACATGGCCGCTTGTTTTGCTTCTTATATAATCCATCCCGGTCACACTGTAGGACAGATCGAAGCATTTCAAGTCAAAATATTGATAAATCTTGACATTTATAAAAAAAATAGATTATTCTAAGAATAAAAATAGTTATTCATGATAAGCTTCATAATTTAGTCAGTATAAAAAAAAATCAAAAATTAATAATATGATAAACAATCGCCGCAGACTGAAGCCTTGCAGCACGTGTCACTCGCACGTTTTACTCACTTTGCACCACTCAGCACATCGTACCGGATGCGAACTGAAAAAAATCTTCGCACGTTTAGCAACAGCAGGGAATATTTTTGTTTTTATTTTTTCGTCGCAATTGCTGGCAGTAAAGGCATTGATTTTTTTAAATATTTTTCTGTAGACTTTTTTAGATAAATATCAAAAGTTTGAGACATGGAATTTATATAAAAAGAGCTAAATAAACTATAGCCAATGCACTTCATCTATCTGATTGTGTCATATTTTGTTGTTGTCCTCTTCTAACATATTATATTTCGGTCACACTATGTGACAGACGATTCTTACTCGGGATGTTCTCCAAATATTTGTTTGAATAATTTAATCGCAGTAATTCGTAAAAAAATATTCCAAGTATTTTGACATTATTTCAACGCTTAAAATTTTTTATTACTATTTTATAACATGCTATTAGAGAGTATTACAATTTTAAGTTTAAGGATATTCAAAAAAAATATTAAATTATATATTTACCAGGGGCTGACGGTGTTTTTGATTTTAGGTGTGCTAAATGTGGAAAAAAAATATAAAACAATACAGTTTTTTTTTTAATGAATTTTATTATTATTTTAATTTTTTCAATGGAACTATCGTAAATTGTGCCCTTATTTTTTAGTTTTATACGTATTTTTTTCTCCATTGATATTATTTTAAAAATTTATGTCGCAAAAATGAAGATATTATTGTATAAAATTCTTAAAAAAAGAAACTGGGTTTTTCTCCACATTCAGCACACTCAGCATCAAGTCCACCGTACGCCACTGAATATTTACAGTAAACCGTCTTATAACGCTCCCTGCTATGCTGCGGTTTTCTATATACTATTTCTATAACGGGTTTGATAGTTCCTTTTATAGTGCTACGACATAAAAAATAACACATGACATCGAAAATAAACTAGGTCATTTAAAATGATCGATGTATTGATTTAGTTAAATTTACAAGATAAAATTAAAGAGCCCTTAACTAAATTTTGTAATAATGTCTTGGCTTATATAATGTGGTTCCGATTTCTTCGTTATATGAGGGCTAATTGTAATTATATTTTTTTTTAAATTGAAAAAACTCTGAATGGAAAGGAATATTTTTAAGCACAAATAATATTTATAAAAATTAAGACGAATGACAAATAATGCAAGTAATAAGAATAACTTATTTAATAAAATCTTGATTTATTGAAGCAGCATTGAAGAATGATCGTTTCAATTGTATTAATCTTCACGTCATTTATTTTAATGGCAAAAAAAACAACTTATTTATTAAGACAATATTTCAGCTTATAGGAGGTAGTATTTTCACTGTTAGCGGCTTCCATGAGATTTGATTTCCAGTATCACACTTTATGTGATATGTCATAAAAATTCCAAGGATTTCTAGAAGAATGAACAACAATCTCGATGCCATAGTATCGCATTCCGACACTATTTCAACGGAGAATTACACGGTACAATTCCGTGCCACGTCGGATGAACGTCGAATTCCTCGATTAAGACGGGCGGTGTCTGGAATGACAACAAAAATAAACGGATCCCCACCTCCTACGGGCACATCTCCGCTGGGGCCGGCCGGCTCATCATCGTTCCCGAAATGAAAAAAGTTTTCGATGCCGTCCCCGTCGGTGTTGAGTTATGGGCCGGTCTGCAAACAGACCGGTGACAAGAACGAATGCCAGACGACGAAATGAATGGCCGCTTTAAAGCGTCACCCGTGGCTTATTTGTGTGTCCCGGGGACATTTGTCTTCTGGTTCCTGTCGTGCGATTAGAAATCCAGGATCCATTCTGCTTTCACACTAATTAAGACGAAGCCGGTGCCTCTGCCGAGGATCTCGATTGTCCCGGCTGATATTCTCGGGTGATGAGAATGTGCTCGGCGAAACGCAATTAGTAATTCTTGCCATTTGTTACCCATCACCCTTTTTTGTCGATCTCTGACTTTGGTGTATGCATACCGATTTACATCAGTCGGCTGGAGATGTTCAATGAGACCATTAATATATAATTAACCCAAAAAAATAGTAATTTCATTGATAATTTATTAAACTTAAAACATGTTGCTTAAATATGAGATTTTATTAAAATATACGCATTTATTTATTTAATCAAAATATCATTATTTAATCATAGTTAGTAAGTAAGGAATTTGGCATGAATTTTAAGTATTAATTTCAGCGTAACATGTTAAATGATTTTTTTTAAACATTAACCCTAAAGTATAAAATAATAATATAATTGTCTTCTTTAATTAAATAAAAAACAAGTTTAATTAATTTATATAAGGATATACTCGTAATAGATTTAGAAAAGTAAAATCTAAATACTACTTATTGATTTATTAATAACATTTTTTTTAAAATTATTTTAAGCTTCAGAAAGACTCGGGCAAAAATAAGATAATTTAATACAATTATATATTTTATTACAATAGATTTTTCTAATAATTTTAAATATAATGTACTACGTGGTTTCATTCGTCCCACCCGTCACGGCGGCTCGAAAACAATCGCGTCGTCCGTAGGGGGTCTCTCAGGCACTCCAAGCTTTTTACGTCAAGATATTAACGAATTCTTCAACGATTTTTTTGAAAAAAAATTATTAATAAAAATAGTTATTCTTGATATGCTTCAAGTTTTGGATTTCTTAACTAATCGATATGACGCGTAAATGACAATGCTCTAGTCCAGTGGTTCATAACCTGGGTTCGATCGAACCTCAGGAGTTCAGTCTCCCGGGTTCGGCGGAGGTTAAAACACACACCCGACTTATTGTACGATATTATGGAAAATGATACGACGTATGATATAAGGGTTCGGTGAATGAAACTGGTGGGGTTCAGTACCTCCAACAAGGTTAAGAACCACTGCTCTAGGCGATGTCTTGCCGCATACTGAGCTCTCCCAGTCACTCGCAACTCGGCACATCGTACCGTATGCGAGTGAGAAAAAACATAGCGTGCTTTGCAACAGCTGAAAATAGTGTTGCCTTTATATGTTTCGCAATTGCAGACAATAAAGGCCAATTATTATCTATAATAATTTATTAAGACTTTTTTAAACAAATACAAAAAGTTTTTGACATGTAAGATTATTATTAAAAGTGAAAAATCAAAAGCTTAGCTTCATGAAACGGACACGGCTAGGTTAGGTTTTTTTTATATATATAATTTTAACAACAATGTGGGTTAATATTAAATATAAATTGCTTAAATTATAAAATAATAAATATGTATATTAAATTTCAGCTGAAATTTATATCCGTTGTATATTTCAATAATGTATTCATCCACGTGCAAGATGAAATTACGCGTCCTTGAAAATCATGTAAATTGTTAAGGATATCTGATATTATATTCGAAATTCTGATTAATGAATGCATGAATTTGAATTTTGAACAGTTTAATATGACCATGAGTTAAATCATATTATCTTAGTAATATATGTATTATTACATATAATAATGTTGTTTGTTAGGATTAGAATTATTTATTATTAATCCCAGACGATTGCTTAATTGTTAATGAATACGATATTACTCAGAGTCAAGTGACAGCTTCTGTAATTAGACGCAACAAGATATATTCCATGATTATAATTACAAAGAATTTAAAAAAAGACGTTAAATAACTGAGAAATTCGCTTATATTAATTAAAACTTCGTATTAGGTTTTATATCTGACACAGTAGTGCCTCGGGGCGGATTTAAAAATCTGAAGTTTATGTATGGTAATTACGGAAACAAGCATGTTTCAGCTTTGATTAAAAAACTTTAGCGTACATCTGAAAATTTATGTATTTCATATTTTTTTATTAAATACATAATAATCAGCATGAAAACATGATTATATTAACAGGGTGCTTAATTCAAAATTTGTTTATATTGAAGACGGCAATAGAAATCGCAAGACAATTTCCAAGAGTTTTAATTGCAAACTCAATTTAATTCCTTCCGACTATACAATTTAATTACATCCAACTTTTCACCAATATCACTTCCGGAGCACAGTTTAAATCTTATATAACACAATTCAGCACTATCTAATTGCCAAACTTATTTCGCTGAAAGTGGGTCATAATATATTTCTCATTAAAATTATTTAAATAAGCGTGTTAATTTAAATTAAATAATAAAAATAAATTTAATTAATTAGACAACACGAAACGCATTGTCTGTTCGCATTACTGCAGTACGCAGCGGATTCGAGTTGTTGTAATTAAATTAAAAAGCGTTCAGAAAAGATTTTATTTTCACAAATAAAACAATTAAGTGGAACAATTTCGTTAATTACACGAATCGTAAAGTCTGCGTAATGGAGGCACAAAAAAAATATGCGCAATTAAAACAAAATCGCAAGGATACGAAATATCGTCGCTGTGTTGCCATAAACGATAATTGCAACGAAAATATTTGAAAATGATAAAATTTAATTAGCAACATCTATATTAAGCCATATTTTTAATTACACCTTTAAAATGTTTTATGTTGACATTTTCCGGCAATAAAACACAATTCTGTACAAGGTCAGGAAAATTTAATTTAATTTCCGTAATTATATTTTTTATTGAAAAATAATAATCCGAATTTTTAAGCCTCGTGGTGTAATATTAATTTTATATTTAGTTATAAATCGTATGAACTATTGAAATTCTTATCCTGTACTTAAATTGATTCGAAAGTTCAAAAATAAGGGCTGAATCAATGAAATGCAATTTCAAATAAGTGGACATAGTTATTTGCATAACGAATACAAGTTTCATTGAGTTACATGTAGATTTTTCAGAAGTTGATTACTCTTTTAACTTGACTTTATTCCGACTAAAGATATATTATCCATTGTCCTGAGAACCTATATATTACTATAATATGTTCTAAGAATTTTTTTACTGCATTTCATGACTAGAGAAAGATATTTTATATATTTAAAAATAATAAGAACTCGATTTTTAATTTTTATTTTACTAATAACTTACAATAAAATTATTTACCAGTAAAAAAATAGTGAATAAATATGTTAAGGGGGCGCGCGACAGTAGTACCGAAAAGTAATCCCACCGCTGCCACCAAATGTTAAGGGGGCGCGCGACAGTAGTACCGAAAAGTAATCCCACCGCTGCCACCAAATGTTAAGGGGGCGCGCGACAGTAGTACCGAAAAGTAATCCCACCGCTGCCACCAAATGTTAAGGGGCGCGACAGTAGTACCGAAAGTTATCCCACCGCTGCCACCAAATGTTAGGGGGGCGCGCGACAGTAGTACCGAAAGATATCCCACCGCTGCCACCAAATGTTAAGGGGGCGCGACAGTAGTACCGAAAGGTATCCCACCGCTGCCAGCAAATGTTAGGGGGGCGCGACAGTGAAATGCCGAAGGTGTCCTGCCGCTTGCCAGAATGTTGGGGGGCGCGACAGTAGTCAATAAATGGAACCGTCGCTACCTCCAGTATTTAAGGCACCCGGGCTCGCGTATCAAGGTACACGACCGCTGGCGCCAAAACGCGTTCGATCGTCGGTAGTTGACGATCAGCGCCTCGAAGATCGAGATTAGTGAAAACTACGCTTTGTTTTGATATTGGTGTTTATTGAAATGGAGTCAGATGTCGTCAGTCCGATGATAGGTATGATGAAAAGTTCCGGAGACGAATCTTTTCCGGTACGAGATGATGATAAGATCCCAGAAGGATTTCCTTTGGTACGAATATAAATTAATTATAAGATCCAGAGACGTATCTGGTACGAGGAAATCACGGAGATGTGATTGACGCTGACAGAGTGAACGAATCGCACAATAAATGCAATCGTATTAAAGACAACGACCAACTGCTGACCCCGGCAAAGAAGCGGGTTTTTTTAGCGGAATATAAAATATGAAGACTTATTGTCTATGAAAGGGATGCGGACGCTCTGATTGGTCCGTCATCTCGGAAGAGGGCGCATTCTATATAGTGAAGCATAAGAGCACGAAATGTGACCATTGATTTTATAACAAATATATTATAAATCAATTACATACTTCTTTTCTAGTAATGATGATTTGTCAACCATTTTTGTCAATTAAAAACTATGTTTAAATTGGATAAGATCAGTCAATCAAAAATATTAAGTTTTAACAGCTTTAACTATTTTGTATTATTCATTTTATACGCTTTCCATACTTCGATTTACACGAATGTTCTTCTTTCTTTAATCTATAGATATATCGTCATATGAAAACCGCATAAAATTGATTAAAATAATAACCAAAACTTTCGATTACCTAACTAAAACTTATTTCCTACTATGTTTTTTCTTTTAAAAATATCCCCTTCAAATACTTTATTCTTTAAAGTACTTTTGCAATTTTCAGTAAGGTGTTTAGCAATTTTTTCTTTTACCTAAAAAATGAGCCCTGTTCTAATTGAATCATGCAAAGTAAGATGGCTTCCTATGGGGGTATATTGGGTACCACATGTTTTTTATTTTTCTCTAATAATTCTTTAAATATGTATCTTGTATGTCACAAACTTTTTCTTTTTGTTTAAAAAAGTATAACCTTTTCAGTGCTACGCGCATCACGTACATGATCGATATTCTTTCGAACTCATATGTAAACTAGAGAGAGTTAAGCAATGGTGTTTATTTTAAATATCAGCTCATAAACACACCTAACAATAAATATACAACATATTAAAAGAAAGTTATAGTTAAAAAATCGAAACTATTAACCAAATTATGAAAAATATCTTTTTTTTTAAAAATGACGAGATATTGATAAAAAAAAATCATCAATATCTTGACTTGAAATGCTTGGGGTAACTGAGATACCCCCTTCGGAAGACGCAGTTATTTTTGAGCCCTCATGACGGATAGGGTATTGTGATAATATGTTTTATGTATTGAGTAAACAGTTTTATTTGAAATTAAAAGAAGCTAAGTATGTATATTTATTTATACATAGATTTTTTTCACACGAAACCTGTATTGTATTGTCCTGTATCGATTATATCTCCAGAGCGCAAAACGGCCAAGCAAACTAGCCTATAAATCATACCGGCACAGAGCGGCGTCTGCTGCTAATGGACCATACAAGAGCACAAAAAGGGATAGAGTTACGCTTCCTGTATTCCTAATCTACCTCTGAGCACAGCGGCAATTAGTCATCTAGAACAAGTCGGGATCTGAAGACGCCGACGCGTCATCCACCTTTGCGTTTATACAAACATAAATCACAGGCAAACACTTTTTTAACGACCACCACTCTTCTTCTTTCATCTATAAACGTGCAATTAACGCGCGGAAATCCTTTGAAGTATTTTTTATTGGGGCCGTAAAGTGATTTGGTTAAATTCGAATTTAACTAGATGTCTGTTTTGGAAGTTGCTATTACAAAGGAACGAAAGGCATTAAAACTATAAGGATTTAACGAGGAAATTCAATTGATTTAACTACAATTTTGAGAATAACTATGTTACTAATACAAAAAAAAGATATTTTATTTTACAGTATATCAGTTAAATACTGGTTAATTTTCATGTATCATGTGTCTTGTGAATTGTATCATATTATAATTATTCACGTACTGAAATATAAATAGAGATCGTGCAAAATAAGTTATCTCATTTTTATTTAATATATTTGTATGCAATGCGAATATATTCCGCGAATTTTGCAGACTTTATTACGCGATTTTTAACGCTGTTAAAAATATCAATAAAAAAATATGTGCCACGAATGCAACGAGCTATAAAAAAATACTGTTTCAATGTCCTGATTTTTATATACGTCGAATATAAAAATTGGGTTCAGGCTAATTTCTGATGATTAAAAAAATTAAGGACAATTTTGCTACAAAACTTCTTAGAAAATTTAAAAAAGGCTGACATATTAGAATATTAAAAAGGATACTTAATACAATCAATATTAATAAATAAATAAGAACTTTGCTCATTTTATTTTATAGTTTAAAAATGGTATGCATCGATTTACTTGATCATAATTTGTTCCACTACTATAGAAGTAGAAAAATACTTTCTTACTGTATTGTGATGAGTATCCCTGTAACGTTTTTAGACGGTGATTCACCAAAAAAATAACAGAGCACACTTAGCGAGGTAAAGGGGCAAGCAGCAGTACACGTAAATATTTAAAATGCACATTAATAATATATTTACGAAAATTCTAATTTAACCTTGAAAATATTGTGTTCTGTAAAATGAATGCTATAGAAGGGACCGCTATACAAAAAAAACCACCGCAAACGCTATAAAAGAAAGCACTGTTGAAGTGAACGCTATAGGAAAGTTGACTGTATTCATATATAGATTAGAGTACAACACGCAATAGTAAGTCGGGTATTGAGAGTAGAAGTAGGATAAGCTACTTACGTTTGCTGTATAGCTAGTGTAGACGGAAAACTTCAAAGCAATTGACGGACAAAGTTCAAAATCAATCCTCAAGGAGCTAGCTTCATGAATAATAATGCACGACTGTCGACAATATTACCTTGTAAGATTTTCAGCCAATCTGGACTAATGGTGGTCTTGATAAAATAAAAGAGAAAGGTTTTCAGCAGCTTTTATGGTTTTAAATACATCTTACAAAAAATGTGACCTCATTACACTCTACTATGAAAAATATTAATATAAAAGAATTGAAATTTTGACTATAAAATAAAGTTTTAAGCTACTGTTTGCAATGACGTTATGACACAAAGCCGTACTATTTTTAATGCATGTTTGCAACATCTGTGCACGAACACTATAGAAAAATACGATTTTTCTATTACGATTGCAAAAAAAAAACGTTATGGAAACGGCAATATCGTAAATTGATTTCTCGCATATTTAGTAATAGTGACCGATTCACATTCCAAGATGTTGGCGTAGATCAGTATCTGCGAATAAATGCGTTCCTTGGTCGTTACGAAAAAATTCATCGGCGGCATAAAAAAGGCCAAAATAGCTTTTAGCGCGAATAAAAACCTTTATGGTTGCCATAAAATCAAGACCTATATGTGTAACTTATTTATGGGAATGTTTATAAATACGCATACCCGAGCGTACGTATGTCGAAAATGCGTTACTAATGTATTTAGCAATTATTTATTCACGTGCAAATGGACCGCGGGACTAAATATTTTTTTGCGATAGAGCCCTCTGGAAAATTCCGTGCGGGGAGGCTTTGGACGGTCGCGTTTTCCGGCCGAGATTTCGTTCCGCCAGCAGCATAATAATAAAATTCAAATTAGGGGGCACTCCTAAAAACGAAATACCTCAAGGTGGTGCATTAAGCCGAAATTCCCGAGCCCTGTGCAAAATAATGAATCTGGTAGGTAGGCCGCTTTGCCGGGTTTACAGCTCTATAATGCCGGCCATATTTCAAGGCTAATTGCTCGCGTTATGAACTGCTTACCGGCCCAACGTAGCTACTACTATTATTAATAGTCCGTACAGGGTACCTACCCTATGAGAACCATGGTTGCTGTACAGTACAGAGCCCTCGTTAAATACTAAGTGTTCTGGCTATAACGTTATTATAATACAATAATATACAAATCACCACATTGCACTCAGCTGCGGCAGATTAATTTATATATGCTAATGATGTCAGAATATTTTTTAGCAAGCTTATTTTAAAAATATTTTTAAAAATTGAAACTATTTTATTTTCACACGATCTTTGTAAGAAAATTAATCATAATTTTATTTTTTTAAATATGGAATGTAAGCTTTAACTTATAATATTCACTTAATTTTACAGCGATTAGAAAAAAAATATAGTATATTCCTTCTATATAATTGTAGTTTAATTTGACCACAATAAATTTATCGTAGGGTTCTCCCAAGGCAAGAATACGACTATCTGTAAAGAAAAGGATGTTTAATTTTTCTAAACATAGTGAGCAAAGTACGATTCAATATTTAAATTACCGTTCAGACGCTACGGCGTGCAGGCACGCGAAACCGGCTAACCACCAGCGCCACGGCAAACGCTACTATGAATTTATTTATGAATAGATATAATATTTTCAAATGAAAATTAATGCAGAGACATCTTTAGAAGGCAATGTGCTTGTTAGAATGTCAATATGTTTAGCCGTTTCATTTTATTTGAAGTTTATACGGCAGACGGTAAAAATATATGTAATTGGCTTGGCGATTAAAAAGTTAAAAGATGAACTAAGTAAATGGTAATACTAAATTATATTATCTATGAATATATTACTAAGCAACCGATTATGTAGTGAGTAAGGCGGATATTTAAACGTCTTATGAATTTGAAGATATTTTAAAGTTGAATATACTAAAGTAATTAAACTTACACTTGACTTTACCTTTTTGTCAACGGAATATTTTTTTTCTTATTAGAAATGCTTGGAATAATAGAGGCTAATGAATTTGATGACATTAAGTTATATGTAACTATTTATCGTATGTATTTATCGTAAAAAAATAAATTATTGTAAATGTTTTATAATCGTGTTAAAGAGGATCTGATAAATATTATTTTTTTTGCTACAATTTGATAACCTTTCTATCAATCTTCGTCTGTAAAGCTATAATATTATTTATATAGTAAGTTTTCTTTTATACATTACAATTTTCTCTACACTAGCACGATAAACCTTAGAATCCATGAACTTGTTAAGATATAATATTTTATAAGATTCGAGATATACAAAATGTTTCTTTCTGATACACCCAATGGTCATAGTTTTTTCAATTTGATGTTCTCTTTTATTATGAATTCTTCATATCACAAACTTTTTCAATATTTAATAATCATTGACCTTTATTATCTACAATTGTGAAAAAAAAAAAAACAACAATATTCACTGCTGTTGCCACACGCGCGATGTTCTCGCTCGCATCCGGTACGATGTGCCGAATGCAAGTGAAAGGTACGAGTGACACGTGCTGCGAGAGCTCAGTCTGCGGTGATTATTTATGCGTCTTATTGACAAATACCGACTAAATTATGAAGCATATCATGAATATCAATTTTTTAATCTTAGAATAGACGATGATGTTGTTTTCAAACCGCTGTGATAGATGGGGATATAGGCATTAGAACAGGGGTGTTCAACTAAAATGATTTGGATAGCCAAGTAAAATATTGCAGGTTTTAGATATGTCAAATTTATAAATGAATAATTTATGTATATTTTTTATATCAAAAATAAACAAACTTACTATCGTGTTATTTTTATCACTTGATTTTAAAAACTGATGAAAATCTGTTTCTTATTATTTAATATATTTTTTTATATCAACTGGTGATGCACATTGCCATATGCTTTCATTTTAAAGTCTTAAAATGGTCTAAAGGTCAACATTTAGACATGTGATTTCAATTCAAGGATAATATGATACAGAATTTAATTAAAAATAAAATTAAAATGATAATTGATTATAAAGAGCGTAGCGATGAGTTTTTTGGTCAAAATAAAATTGGAAAGTATTAGTTCACTACATATTTTTTTATTTAACCTAAAAAGCCTACCATCCAATGTATTTTATTTAATCCAAATTTTGAGATTGAAAAAAATATGATTAATTTTTATTTGATTCTTAAAATTCCATAATGGTTGATAATACATTTCTTTGAAAGATTAAATATAATTTATTGTTATTCAATTTTGAGTTATTCAAAATACCTGCTCATCATACAATTCATATTAAATGATTGTCATGGATGGCAGAACTTTTGACCCAGTTTAACAGACTTCGAAGACTATCAGTTTTGTCTCAAGATAAATTTTCGAGTTCCCCTCTGACGTAATATTAATTCATTAAATTTCCATCTCTCGTATTAATGACAATAATACGGTAATCCCAAACCGCACTCTGAGGCTCTAAATATTCAATGCGAAATTAGCTTTAATTGTGACGCTCAAAAATTGCGAAAATATACCAGATGGCGTAAGTTGAAGTTAGTATATTCAATTCGTGCAATCTCATGGTTTTAGCGATGTAAAAATATTCGCTGAAATTAAAAGCTCAAATTTGCAAATTCGAAACTTGCAGGGGAGAGGCGAAACCAAGTCGTTGGTACATCGAGAATTATTAATAATTCATTACCCTTTAAGATTTTAATTTGCAAGAAGTTTCAAGAGCTGCCGGGTATAAACTTGAATAAACCATAACCGATTTAACCGTTCCCCGAAGGCGCTGAGTGCAAGGACCAACTGGTAATGACATTACTGCTGTTAGTTGTTTAGTCGAACGTTTTGAAAAATCGCATTAAAAAGATCATAGAATTCGAGTGGTCAGCTGATAGTACAGGTTCAACAATAGGGGGTCTGTGTGTGGGGGTAGGTGCTCGTAAATCACCGGGATAATATCGAGGGGCGTAGCCGTGGCCCTTGTTGTATTGAGAGCGGACGGTGGGATGGGAGACGTGGAGTTGAACTTGTAATCAGATATTCAGAAAAAATCGGGCAAACTATTGAATTTCATCGATCGCAGTCTATTGTGCTAATAGCCAGACAGGAAGAGAAGATGAGCCAGAAGCCTGACCCTAATGGATTGTCACTGTAGCTGAAGACTTTATCGAGAGCTCAATGTCAATCGTAAACAATAAGCAGTCTCGGTGATTTATGCCGAGTGCATGTTTGATAAGTTTATGGTTTTTCAGTATTCGTCGCCATTATTTGACATCAAAGCTCTTAGTGACGTCTCCGTATCGCGATTGAAGCAGTATTTACTGGAAATCATTAGGGGAGATCGGGAAGATCTATTCTGGTAACAACTCTGCACCTATTAATCCATTCTTGGAACACGCAAAGGACGCCGAACGCATTCCGACGTAATGGTGTTTAACTCCTTTTGTTTTTATGTGGCGTGGACTTCTTTGAGTGGTAACCGTCACGTGTCAACTGGCGCTTAATGGCGCTGCACGCACTAAACCTCACCTAGACCCATTTCTGACGCGAATGTATGCCTACTATCAATTTAGTTTAGGGCTGAATAGCTCCGGTAGCATGTTGTTGGGACATCAATAGAAAAAAAAATCGCACGTGGGCACCGAAGGGGGTCTTTTATGGTGAATTCATTCGCATTATAAATGAGAACACCATTCTGAATCAAGATGATATACATATAATGTATACCAGTGGTCGCCAAACTCAATAAGTATGTGGGCTACTATCAAGCTTATGCATATTTCCACCCCCACCCTAGATTTTAATACTTGTTTTATATTAAAATACAATAGAATAAATTGCGATTAAAAAAAAATAATATACATTTTTTTAAATTGCAACATGAAATTTCAGAAAAATAATAAATTCATAACGAATAACTGTAAAAACAGATAGCAATAATTTTGACACAATTGACATTGAATTTCCAAGAAAAGTAAGCGCTTAATAAAAATATTTTGTCGGTTGTGCGTAAGCTGATATTGTCGATTTTATCTAAATAGTTAATAAAAGAAAAGTTTTAGAAGGATCAACAACAAAATTCTACTTTTTCATTTGTATTACGTCTTTTCTACTTTTTTATTATCCTGACGGGTATAGTAGAAAGATATAAAATAATAATTATTTATTCCTAAAATTGGTCGCAGTATTTTATCATTGGATTTGATGAATGATGATTATTTCTTCTATGAATGATTTATTTCTATTATAAATGATGATTTTATGATGATTTCATCACGTCCTGTTTTAAGGTTTTATGACATTTTTTGATCATTTGAAATACAATATAAGAGAATTTCCAAAAAAATTCCAAATCCTTTTTAAATCCTATCTATTCTATTTCTGATGAAGGGTCATCTTCTTGAAAATTATCAACGATACAGCTGGATTGTTTTTCAATACTAGAATTAACAGAAAGAGTTAAAACAAATTGTCAAAGAAGCTTAACATTTTTAAAGTCACCAAACCGCAGATCAAACTATTATATTTTCGCAAGCTCGAAAGAATCTGGACATGTTTTTCTCACGATTTATTTATTTTTCAGCTTCTCTTTTGAAAATCGCAAATGTTTCATTTTTCTATGACTGGAAAATGCTGGAAAATGCCTGTATTTTAGAAATTATCTCCAAAATTCTTAACTTGACCCTGAAGTTTCAGTTTATTTAATTATTCTGTAACATCTACAAGAAAGGCAAAATCCTGCAGCCACTCTAAATTTGTAAGTTCTTAGTATGTTTTGCCACTTTCCTTGAAAAATTCTACTGTTGTAGGTAGAAGTTAAATTAAAACGACGAACTCTTTACTTAACCAACGGATTTCTGTGTATAGCAGGAGGTCTACATACTGGCAATTGAGTTAATCTGTCAGAGCTTTGACGAGACTGTTTCTCCATTTTATAACGGCAACATGTTTAGCATTTCATTGACATTTAGTTCGAGAAATATTTAATTATTTATAAATATAATCAAATATCATAAGCGAGCAACCGGTAGCCCCCGAACAACCGTTTGGCGACCACTGATGTATACAAAGCATTAAAAATAATTGAAAAAATATCATTACATGAAAATTAATTTTATGCACGACAGTGCTTTCGACTTATGAAACAGCAAGAGACTATGAAAGTTTAATACAATTCTAATAATAATAACGCCTTTCATTGAATGAACTTTTTATTTGTTTTGCAGCCGTTAATATTAGCAAAAAACTAATCTAAAAAACCGTTAAAAACTTATACTTGTTACTGATATATGACTATATAATTAGTAAAATGATAATGACAAAAAGTATATAAGTGTTACCTATCATTAACTAAAATAAATTACTTTATATTTTTAAAAAAATATTATGAATACTACAGTTAAATTTAAAATCTTCGCTTTTCAATATTTTTAATGCATATTCATGGTTTTATACACAGTGAGTACAAATCTTATGCTTTGATTAATTATCTTCCAAATTATTATAAAAATGATTGCAGTAATAATGGCATTTTATTATTTATAGATGATACTTAAATTATCTATAATAAAATATTAAGAAAGATCAGGTTAGAAAGCTTTATAATTGTAGTGTCTTTATTTACAGATTTTTAATATTATTAATATACTCATCCTTATAATATAGTGATTTAGAATGGATAGTCTTTTAAGTCAAAAGTTTGAGTAAGCTTTATACTTTAGTGGTGTTAATTTAAACTGAATCTTCAAAAAATGTTATTTTTTTTTACCATATTAATAGAATTGTATAATTTAATTATACCTGACCTATACTGCATAAAATTTATCTTTCTTTCGTTTATAGATGCACAATAACTCGTATTATTAGAAAAAGAATCCCAAAACTGACACATCTCCAAAACTTTGGGATAATCTAAGGATTTACTTGATAATAATAATTCGATATATTAGAGTAAAAAAATAAAAAAAAGGTTGCCCAGCCCCGGTGAGTGGCACGTGGCAACATGAGCATCTGTGCGTGAATCGATGAGTCTCGACCGGCCACCGCAATCTGTTTGAGCAATTCGATCATTTGTTCGACTTATCATTACGAAAATAAAACGAATCAAGTTTATTTTTTTTAATTGAGATGGAAGAACATATCCTTATTCACACGTTTGCATAGATCTCGTTTTGTAAAATGGTTTAATATAGCGGTAAAACAGTGCATACAAATACGTAGGCAAAAAAATAATTTGTCTATTGCTCTATTTTATGGATAAATATATAAAATATTGTGTTTCATATAATTATGCGTTATATGTTTTCCATATCGATATTTAATTATTTAATACTTAGTATTTATTATTCAATAGGTATAATTCAATACGTAGTATTGAATAATACTATTAACAGCATTCATACGTCACATTGCATTTACATATAATAAAGCAATAAATGCAATAATTATTTTTATTTAAATTCATTATTTAATTTCCTGAATAAAATACAATTTTGAAAATTTACTAATAAATAGTTGGACATGCAATGAATGCACTCCAGTAATGAACTCTTTAATTTGCCCAAAGTGACAAGCACTTTGAGAGTGTATGCACTGAACGGAAATAAACATTTATTTTGGACATAGATCACCGACTAAACGAGCTTTCTACTTGCCGACAGGGAATTGCACTGCTGAAATATGTTCCGTGCTCACTTATTTATTCGAAAACTTCAGGATAACCCGCATGAATTATCACTAAATAAAATCGCAAGAAACATAATACAATTTTAAATATTTATTAGTGAAAACATTTATGATTAAATAAATATAAATGACATTATCAGATGATATAATATATACAAAGCGTATTATGAATCATATGCAATTTATAAATGAATACCATTGTTACAATAAATCTGAAAATGTATATTTTAATTATTAAAAAATAAAATCGTACGATGTAATTTTAGTTTTTGAGGTTGATTGTTGTAGTGAGTGTCCATGTCATTGGTCAGCGAAGACTTTTTCAGCAGAGCTAAACATTTCAAACAAGTACGATGACAGTCGGTACTTTAAACGTCACGACGGACATAACGCGGATTATATACAGGCGCTCTGAAAGTTTGACATTTTTCGAAATTTATTTTATAAATGGGTTAAAATTTCCAAACACCGCGGTATATATTCTGTAATTATTTTTATCTTCAATGATAAGAGCTTGATGTTGTTGCGTCTAAATTATGCACCCTTTGAATGTAATCGTTTTATTGTAATTGGCTTATACTCTGTGATAGATAAAGGGATGATAGCGCGCTGGGGGAGGCGGTGTATTGCACTTTGAATAATTACCACTGATAAAAACTTGATTAAAACTTTAATTTATTGCGCTTCAGATTGTTTTATTATTATTATTCAGTCTTTTTGTTATGCTTGCTTTGTGGTTTTTCCAATTTTCACTTGGCGAAATGAACAAATATTTCATTTCCTGCGGACGTCTGTAACTCGTTTTCTTTCAGTGCGTCCTGGATGGGGGACAATAAATCTAATTCTAAGAAACCATATACATATGTATATAAAATTCTATATTAGGTCACATACAAATATAGCTGATAACGTATATAATATTTATTTTATTATTAATAATAAATTTTGTATTTCAATAAAAGCTTAATCAATATTTTTTTATGTAATTCTTTATCATGTTTATGATATAAGTAATAAAAAATTAAATAAAGTTTACGAAAATTTATAAATATTATTCAGACTAAGATTATATATTTTTTTTGGTTCTCAGAATATCGATAATGTTTCATACAAACACACAAGGAAGAATCTGTCAGGAAAGGCAATATGTCGAGAAAAATGGCGGGATCTCCGGCTTTTTGTTTGACCATCCGCTTTTATCCTGTAAACGCTGTGAAAAAATCTGTGGTAAAAATTGCTGGATAATCCAGACGATAAATAATACATTGGCCCATGAATATCTTCAAGTTTGACGTGTCCTCCCCGTTGAAAATCCCGTGGGATTATCAGCTCCGAAAAAATGACAACCCTGTCCTAACACCTCAGGGATTTCCGCGTGGAGGGTGGAGCCATTGTCGATGCGGAGTGGGGGATGATGAAGGCGGGGAGGAAAGCAGGGGACAGACTTCATTTTCTCAATAATTCAATCTTGTAATAAAAAATGTCATTGCCATTCCCGGGAGGTTTGCCGACTCGGCCGTGTTGACTTTTTACATTCATATGTAAAAGCACTGATTTAATGTTTTATTCCGAGTTTTATACAACATGGTTGTAATTCTGCGAAGGATGGGGTGGTGGTTGTCGAATGGGGGTTGAATTATTTTATACATTTGTCTGTGGAAGCATTGTTTGAATGGATTAAATATAAATTATTATTAATAACTATCAGTATTAGAAAAAAAAAATGTAATAAATTTTTAATAAACCTTAAAGTACTTTAAATGTTTATTTTTAAATCATTAAAACTTGTTGAGTGTGTTTAGAGTTTGTTTCTGCTACCAGGTACATGCTCGAGTGGGTTCTCCCCTTGCCGGAGCAATAAGCCATCGATCGACCTGCGTGTACGTTTATTTGTTGAAAAAGTCACTCGTAATTCACCTCCGGGGGCTTTCCCTGTATTTATATCAATGGGACGAAATACAGAGTTCCGATTGAAAATAGCTGGCCCTTTGAAGTGGCAATTCGTGTCTGCTTTGAAAATAAAATGTTTCATTTCTAACTAAAGCGGCCATAGAGAAATGTTAATCACCTGAACGCGAATAAATCTCTCGGCGGAATTGCGAGAGCCAAATAAAAAAGTCAATACAATATCGGTGCTCTATTTAAATTGTTAGGGCAAGATTATGGAAATAGGATTGCTGCAGTATTAAATATCGATTTTATAGACTAAAATAAAGTGATCATTTTTTAAATATAATGAGACGATTCTGCATTAATATATATTTTTCAGATTTCGGGAGTTCAGCAGTCTGGGTTTATTAAATTTTGGGTCTTTAAGTCACATAAGAGGGTCCAAATCGACGTTATTTATAACGACTTTAAAAAAGCGTTTAATAAAGTTAATCATACTAGAATCATTTTGAAACTAGATAGTTTTGGGTTCTCGTATAATCTCGTACGTTTCTTCTCGAGTTACCTTAGAGAGGAAACAATATGTGACATACGACTCCCAAACGTCGTATGCTTACAATTCACCTTCAGGTATTCCGCAGGGGTAAAATTTAGGACCTTTATTATTTATTTTATTTATAAATGATATTCATCAGGCCCTTAATTTAAAATTCTCACTTTTCGCAGATGATTTAAATATATATTTCGATACGTTAATACAACCGAAGATGACCTTTCCACTATTGGGTAATACTAAATTGTCTTCTATTAAGTGTTTGAAATTGTTAAATAATGACATATTTTAGATCAAGGTAGTTCATCATCATTAATTACAGACTTCGGATCGTATCTCTTTCTAAGGAATCTTTTGTTTAAGATCTGGGAATTTTGTTTAATTCCAAGCTAAAATTTAGTTTACATGTATTATATGTATATTATTACATGTATATTAGTTTGCTTTATTATACATTGGTTCGGAGCTTGCACGAATCAGGTTATATTATATGACAGTTTATGACGCCTCGAATTCCCTTAGATTAGATAAAATATATAAGAAATTTTTTAGACACCTCTACATGAGGAAATTTTGAGTCTACCCAAGTTAATATTCCAGTGCAAGGAGTCAGGATTGCCTGGGGTACGTAACTCTTTAAAAAAAAACTTGATAAAGCACTTCGTCAAGTTGTTGGTTGGCGCAGTAACTAAACCCATTGTATGTACTGTGCGAGTTGCTCTTATGGGCGCCACCTCACTACCATTAAGCTCGTTCGCTTGTGCCTTTTCTTCCGCCATATGTGAGGACAGTTGTTCTTAGAAACTCTCCTATAACCAGAGCTATTACTCTACTCAGCCACTTGGGCGACTATGTTGATATCATCATCATCATCATTCATCATTTGCCAGCCACAAGGCTTTGACTCGCTGAGGGCATGGGCCTTACCAAACTCTCGAATGGCAGTCGAGGCCAAAGGAAACTGAGTCTCACACGTGACGTGAGGGTTTCCCTTTCGTGTCCATACCATGAGGATCCAAGCCGTCTTGGTATGCGGTTTTTTGTAAAGAGTTTCCCTCTCTCGGTCATTGCTGGCATTGGACGTACATCTTCTACCTTGCTGGTATCGGACTTTTCCCTCTCGACTGTGTTCAGCCAAGTAGGAGGGGATTGTCTCGGTATTCGTTTATTCTGTTCTCTACGGCGCTATCTGCTTATAACGAGTCACGAGTGACAAGTAGCGAAACACACCTATATAGATATACACAGGCATATATATGCACATCTGCCCGAAACGAGTCTCAAGTAGCAAGTCGCAAGTGAATATTATTCCTGTCGCGCAATAGCAATCCTTTCATCATGGGAAAGGCCTCTTCAAACAGCGGTCAATCAGAAAGAAGGAAGAGGATCGGAAGTATCGAAACTGTATGTAAACACATATCCTTATGTGCATAAATAAGTCTGGTCTCTAATGGATTTCTCACCACAGAGACAGTATACCCTGGGAAGGAAAACCCTAATCTGTTGACCAATAATCGGCTTAGTTCTGATATGTAGATATATTTGATATTGAATATCGCCATTTCGTTGATCTTTTATATGAGATTTTATAATTTCTTATAGCGGATTGATTAATTACGGTAATTTACATATTTTTTTTTATTATCCTAGCATATTTATCCGTATTTATTACGTTATTTTCTCGTAATTGCTTTTTTTCTTTTTTATTCTTGCAGTTCTTTACTTTTGAACATTTAAAATTCGCACACATTTTCCGGAACAAATTATGTGCGAAAGACGAAAGCCTCCTGTATTAGCATTCCATGTGAATCACGGAGCTTTGATAATATATTTATTTTACCTTAGATATTTGAAATAAGTTATGGCAAGGCAATATCTCGTAAAAGGGAACTTTATAGTTTTTATTGACGTTGCTGGTGGCTAACATTAATTTTGTGGAAGTGTTTGAAATGTTGTGCTATCGAAGAATGATTCCATAAATGAAATTCGTCAAAAATACAACTGTAATTTAATATATAGAAGCTTCTGAATATAAATTGAGTGCTTTGGATACATCATTCGTGAACCAAAGTATCGTTTTCCGCAGACCATAATGAAAGAAAAAGTAAAAGGTAAACGTTGGTTGCGAAGAAATAAGCTGTCATGGCTCTGAAACATTTGTAACTTAACCGAATTTTGAGCTACAGAATTATTCCAGCTAGCCAAAAAACAATGAGATCGTATATACTTGACAACGAACAAGACATCCCAAGAAAAATTATAGGATTTATGAGGATAGAACAGATAAAATTGTTTTTTTTTTTTATATTTGAGGGATAATTTTTGTCATACTGATCCACCGGAAAAATAGCTCTTCTAAATAAATCTTCTTTTAATATTTTTTTGAATAAATATACTTGGTGCGATGAAAAAAACACGAAAAAAGTATAATTTCTTATAACATATGATAAAATTATTCTAAATAAAATAAAATGTGGCTAAAAATAGTAGGGCATGTATTTTTTTTATTAAAATTCTAATATGGAGATAACATATTTTTACAATTTTATAAATACAATTCCAAGAAATATCCTGTGTTGCCAGATGAAAGCAATATAACCTACTTTATTAAAAATGAAGTGTGTATTAGAAAAAAGTAGACTTCAAAGAAATCGTAGCATGATTCTACAGAAATTGCTGAAAGGTGAAAAATAGGTCGCATTCAGAAAGGGATGAGAGTCAATATAAGGGTCATTATAATTGTAATAATAATTATTAAATTTTATTCGTTAAACTGATTAAAAAATATTTAATTAAAATATTTTTAAATTTCTTAAGAACATTACGACGTTTTAGTCATCAAAAAATAGCTGAGATAGAAATTCTGCATGAGCTTAATGCTAATACGAATATATTCAAAAAAGCTTTAACATAAACAAAGCACGAATCTATTAGAGTCTTCTTTGAAATTAGGGTTAATTATTTATACGTATTTAAAAAAAATATCTTATACGCACAGGTGCCTGATTTGTAGCAATAATTTTAGGAATAATTAATAATTAAAATATTAAATAGGAGATAAATATTCTTATAGTCGGAAATCTAAGTTAATTATTAAATTTTAATCTAAACATATAACTTTTATTATATGCATATATTATGATGTAATGATATATAAGTAAAAATTAATTAAGTTTACGAGTTTGATAGTCATAAATTTTAATTGCTATACCATTTTAGATTTTATTAGTACTCAAGTGGAGATATTAAAAGGCTATGAAAATGTAATGTGATATCAAATAGGGTAGTTTAAATTAATTTTATTTAGAATGAATATTAATAAAATATCTAATTTTGACGATTTTACAATAAAAAACGACGGTTTTTCATATCTATAAATAAAATTCAGCAATGAAAGTTCTGTGCATTAAAGGTTATTAGTGTCAAAAGATTTTAATTTAAAATATTATTAGTATTTGTTTAGTGTATTTATTTTTCGTAAAGGTTTGTATAAATATATTGTTTATTATTTTGTATTATTCTGAAAAAAATATGAGGGTTTAATGTTTTAGTAGATCTAAGCCGTTAAAGCTTGTAGAGTAAATCTTAAAAACCATTTCAACCAAAGCACAAGTTGTCCTAATTTCTTCAACAGGCCTTCACACAGATCAGCAGGTAATTTTCCGGGGGCTACAGCAGGAGTAGCAATGGGGTGAGACCAGTTGAAGCAAGTGCGGTGCCAGGGTGGCCAATGTAGGTGGCAACCCTGGATTTGGCATTCCTCACGCATTCTGAATAAAGTCGGCGACTTTACGTCGTCTCAAAGACTTTACGACTCGCGAGATTTTGTTAAAGACTACTAGGGCGCACTTGAGGTTTTATCACTCGAGTCGTCTGCCTGGAATATCGCCGGGGTAGGCACGTTGCCCCATAAAAATGCCGAGTGTGCCAAATTTTAATAAAAATAAATAAAATAAACAGAAGAAGAAAAACATCCCCCATTCGTAAAACAACAGATATAAAAATCACGTCAGATTCGAGGGCGAGCGTGGACCGTGATGCAAAAAAAGCAGCGAAATTCGTCGAGGCAAATTTTTGTCGATACGTTCGGGGGTAAATATTATTTTTAGTTAAACGGGGAGTTATTATTTTTTTATGTTTTATATTAACCTTGAATTGTATGGGTTAAATCAAATATTTTACTTTCGCAAAAATTCTTTTTATTAATTAAAAATACATTCATAATACATAAATAAAAATACATTAGACAAGAGTCTATTAACATGCAAAATATATATATGTGCTATTTTCGATGCCTATTATCAATAATAAAACCACTATAAATTTTACATTATTTTATTATCATCAAAAATTGTTAAAAGAGCATATATAATTACTTTGCGAAACGAAGTTTTTCCTAGAAATTTTCTTTGATGAAACAAAGACAGTAATAAACAATATTTTTAAATAATATTATATAATACAAACTAGAAAATATATCAACATATAAAATAGAAATTTTGTCAATAAAAACATATTTATTTTAAATTAGCTATACGTATTTATTAATATATTGTGGAACGAGTTTTTATTAAATCGCAAATTAGCCAGAATTCAATATTCTTCTATATTAGTTAAATATATAATAAAACAAGTACCTCATATATAAAATTTTAGTTTTTAAGTAATTTTTGGCAAGAATTAATCAGATACTAATAAATAATATAAATACCATTTTGTTTAAAACATTTATCAAGGTGCTTTATTTTTAAACATCAGTCCTGTTCAGGGAAAGATAAAAGTTTAAACTTCTGTGTGTACTGCATAAAGGCTGAGCTATTTTTTTTTATAGTTGACATTATATTTTCATCTAATTTCATAAATCATATTTAACTTATTGGATGTAGGATTAAGATCTTTTTAATTATATTTAGTGGATTTAAAAAAAAAAGTATAGGTAGTTTTGCAAGTGTTATTTAGGTGATTATTTAGTTAAATTGCATTATAATTATTAATATATAATGATACTAAAATATTTAGAGATCTAAAAATATTCAAAATACACCTAGTTAATAAAATAAACCTATTAATTAGACTAAATTAAGAAAAAGTTATATATTAATAAACAAAAATTGTAAAAAAGTATAGTTTTTATATTTATTATTATAAACAAAACAAGAAAACGAGCCGTCCAGCGAAAAAAAAAATGATTTTCGACCAAAAAATGAACAAGTTTACTTACCCTAGCCGTGCCGATGGGTCTATTTGAGACCCCGAGCCTTTGATTTTTTTTTAGAAATTTTCTCTCTGAAAGAGTGTTATCATTTTTCGGATGCGGTACATATAATGGTAAGTTCTTAGATTAATTGAGCTGTTTAGTAAATATGATATAATATTAGTAATGCCTTATTTATAACCTAGCCGTGCAGACAGATTTTTCTCGAATAACTCTTTTAATAAAAATCTCACAAGCCACAAACTTTTTTGTATTTGCCTAAAAAAGTCTAAAAAATAAATATAAATATTCATGGTCATTTATTGTCTGCAATTACGAAAAAAAAAAATAAAAACAACAATTTTCGCTAGTGTTGCCACGTTCGCGATGTTTTTTCTCGCTCGCATCCGGTACTATGTGCAAATGAAAGTAAAACCGTACTAGTAACACGTGCGGCGAGAACTCTGAGACGGAGACTTGCCTCAGTCTGCGGTGGGACATCGCAGAGATCACGCGACACTTACGCGTCATAATAATTAGTAAAAAAGTCCAAAATTTCGACCAAATTATGAAACATATAATGAATAACTATTTTAATTTCTAGGATAATCCATTTGTTAGCATTTTAAGTCAAGATATTGATTAAAAATTTGTCAATACCTGGATTTGAAATAGCTTTGTCAATAATACAATGATTTATTAAATAGTATTATAAATAATATAAAATATTCTACACGAGCTACCGAAATGCCGCTCGCGAGCGACCGGTAGCTCGCGAGCTGCCGTTTAACGACCACTGTTCTAGTTGCTACACGTCCGACTCTACAACCGTTGTATATAATAATAAAAATATACCATCATAAAATCCGATATTTGGACGATCGGTGATATATGGGGTGCTTTAGCATCCTCACCGGGTTTACTTACGGGTAAACCCCAGCAAGTGCAAACACATCGATCAACAGGGCGCCTCCCCCGCCCCGCTCTCCCCCAGTCCGGGAAGGCCTATATGTTTTTGCAGCTTTATATGATAGCAGTTTTCCATATGTTCCCCACGGGAGCCGGTGGGGTAATGGCTCCTGTAACTCAGGAATTATCGAGGAGGCGCCGAAAGGGTAAACAAGCCGAGGCGCCTAATCGCGCCCAACAAAAGCGAATTTTCAATCAGCCGCACAACAAACAACTCGCTGAATAATAATGGCAACTAGTGTGACTGGGGGAGGGCTTTGGGTGCGGCCTCCAAAGGGTTAAATGTGCTTTTAAACGGTCGGTTTTAAAACACGTCCACCGCGACGCGGACCAATTTGTCGTCGACTAATCTCCTTCGACATGATTTAAAACTAAACATGACTAAACAATTAAATGACTCGTCTATCTTTCAGCTTAATTAGGATTTATTAGATATTTTAAAATTTTTAGATACCCTAAAATCTTGAGGTTGCCAAAAAATATGTAAATATACAAATTCTAGTTAAAGAAAATAGTAATTATCTTGCTGAAGCGCTTGTTAAATTTTTAAATCCTTCATCAATGAAATTTCTGAAATGTATGCATATCTTTAAAACTTACATTAAGCTTTTAAAGTGAAGTTTGAATTTGATTCGAAGTTTTTTGTATTAAGCCAATTAGGATTAAATTATTTTTTAAGTAAATGCTAGCTTTGGAATTTTATTTATTTTAATAAAAACTATACTTTTCATGCATATTTCTAATTATATACATAATTATTAAATAACTCATTCATCACGGGAGTTTGGAAACAACCGAGTCGTCCGAAGGGGGTCTCTCAGATAAGATGAATATGAATGATATTAAGTGAGATGGTCAAATTCTTTATCGTTTTTAATTGAAATGGATAACAACACAATAACAGTCTCGATGACGTGTCGTAGCAGACTGAGCCCTTGCAGCACGTGTCACTCGCACTCAGCACATCGTACCGGATGCAAACGAGAAAAAAAATCGCACGCGTGTGAACAGCAGAGAATATTTTTGGGTTTTTATTTTTTTTTGCAAATGCAGACAATAATTATTTAACATGTTTATTCTTTCGATTTTTTTAGACAAGTACAAAAATTTTGTGAGATTTATTTTATTAATCATTTGTATATTATTTATGTATTTATGTAAATTGACATACAATAAATAAGATTTTCCGAAAAATGTCCTATTCGATGCTTAGAAATAAATCATTTTTAATGCAACTTTTGATTATGAATTTTATATTTTTTATCTATTAAGTTTTCGTAATTTAAAAGTATTTTTTTATTATCAACTAAAGTTAGTAACACTGCACTGCTATTGTTGAGCTTTCAGATCTAGCCTCTTTGTGTGGTTCTGTACATTTTATATAATAACACTATAATTTTCTTTATTCTTAAGGTTTTTTTCAATTTTCAAGAGGTACACGCCCTAGTATCAATAAACATGGATAATTCTTTATTATATTGTACTAGCAGGAAATTAAATATCAGTTGATTAAAACGCGATGATCCAGCGGTTTTATTTTTTTGCAAAATAAATAATTTTAATTAAAAATCTAGAATTTATTTACCATGAATTGGCGAAGGATGTGGCTCGAATACCCCTGACCCTCCCACATCAAACAACCGAATAGGATCAGTTAACCGCACAATAACGACGGCATGTGTAAACTCGTATAATTAATTAGTACGTCGATAATTTCTCAATTTCTCAACGAACAATATTTGACGACCCATTTAATTCGCGACGAGGTCATTCGCAATTATTGTTGCAGCCCGCACAAACATTGGCTCGAAATTAATAAATAATCAAAAATTTTGTGCAAATGTTTTCCTTAAAAATAACGATAGTTTACGCAAAATTGCTAGTTGTGTTAAACAAACACAAACTGACAATGCCTCGAGTGTTAATTCAACATTGTTAATGGATAACGGGGACTTGGATGTTTGCACTGACGGTATTATTCGCGAATAGTTATTTCAAAACAATTATTGCCAACAAACAATTGTTGTTGCGTGCGAATGGCATTGAGGGTTTGAAACGTTGATTTTAACATTAACTTTGTTTACTATCACAAAAATAACATTATTGCAAGTATGTTCAAAAAATGACATTGTGATTACTATACAGGTAACCTCCCGCTCATCGCTGGGGTTTTATTAATAAAATTAACACTATAAAAAACAAAAAAGGCATATATTAAATAATTTAAAGATTAAATCATTTTGTTCCGCGTTTCAAAAAGGAATCTAGATTCCCTTGTTTAGCCTCTCTTCGTTTATGGTGCAAAATTTGCCGATAACTATCGGGTAATGCATTATACAACCATGCTTTACAGCACTCATTTGCTCGTAATCTTCGTCGTTCTCTTCTAATAACTCCATACATTGGTTCTGAAGTGAAAGAGGCTTTTTAATGGTTTTTACACTCGACTTTCACACGGAAATAGGTTTGGATACATCATTTTCTTGGAACGTACGGCAGTTCATTTCTTGCAGTTCTTCGTTGTTTAAGTGTGGGTGATTTAACAATGTCTGAATAGAATAAACAACACTTTCGATGCCTTCGGATATGGCTATTAGTCTGATTTCTTCAATGATATTTTGAATACATTTTCATAATTGCAATGAACTTCAACAATATCACTGAACAACCTTTATACACGACTAGGAGACTTCATTGCGCGCTTCGTTGATGTTTCTGATAGCTTTCATATAATAAAACTGTTTCCACCAAACTAGCATGGCATCTTTATCACCTCCATCAGTTTCTTCAATGAGTTGCCGCATCGTTTTTCTTAAATAACAGGCTTTTAAATCAGCTATTGTGCCTTGATCCATAGATTGTAAGATGGAAGTGAAATATTGAGGTAAAAATACCACTTCAACGTGAAAATCAGTACAGTGTCTCTGCCTCCAGAGGATGGCCCGGCGCATCCAACACCAGAAGGGCTCAAGGTTTCAATATCCTCCCAATATTTTTTTATTGATGGGCTGAAACAAGTTCTAAACCAGTTCATAAGTAAGCTTTGTGTCATCTATGCTTTGAGTCCAGTCTTACCTTCATTAAAAATTAAATTTGGTGATTTATTTCCTTTTCCACAATTTTATGAAACTCCGTTGGATATTTTTCAGCTGATTTTACGTCTACACTAGCAGATTCGCCGATTATATTAAGGCTATAATCAAACCAACCTTTGGTTGCATTAAAAACTTATTTTCTTACGTGTTGAGATTTTTAATGATCCCAAAGACTATTATGATTAAGGGATGTGGATTTGATTTAGGTCTTCTATTTATTAGCTTAATAAATAATCCATTTCCACCATTAATAAACTTCTAGTTTGTGAAACTTTCGCCACTGTAATTGGAGTAACACTCTCACCAGCCTCTTTATATTTTACTTTACCGACTTTAAAACTGGGTTATAACGTATCCGCACTCGCCGAGGGCGCGATAAACGGGGGGTTTCTGTAAATAACAGCCCAATGGCAAAGATTTCATGTCTGCGAAGGCTAACATCCTCGCCTACAATAGATATCCATTTATAATTATAGAAAAAAAATAAAATATTCCACTACAAAGTCAGTATTTCGACTATATCTATTAAGTAGTATTGTTATATATGCTCTTATTAATAGAAACCAAACTAATTAATTAAACAATATTCATGCTATATTTGCAATTAACATTATGCTTATCGAAATCTCTTTATAAAATAAAAAAAAATCAGTAATATTTTCCCCAATTTTCCATATCAAAAGATATCAATTATTTCAATTTTTTTACATTATATTATATTTTAATTTTAGCAATTTACATATAATAAAAATACTTTTTAGAAATCAATACATTTCAGTTAATAACACACTATAATAAAAGCTATTAGAAATATATATTTACAAAGAAACAAAAATATCTTTAGATTATTTGCGGTATTGTATATCTCGGAAAATTACATAAAAGCCCTTCGTATCTTATAACCATTTTTTTTTAAATTAAGGCGTATTAACAGTATTATATTATATAATAAATAAAATAGAAGGAGGTAAACATAAAGTTATATTTTTAATGACAATTTTCAAAATTTTCAGGGTACTTTTCAGCGGGTTCATGCCCTAGTTAAAACATAATGAAATAAAACAATTTTATATATTTTTTTTAACAATATGACGTACAACAGTTGTTAACACTTAGGTACAGATGTTGCGATGGACCATAATTTTCAGATTTAGTACAAAACTCTTTGCGAAAGTAAAATCATAAATTTTATCCAGGAGACCCATTGTAATTTCTCGCCATGTTAAGTTTAAATTAATCTTTCAGCGGGACTCGTATCAAACTTGCACAAGCTTAGTAAATATTTAAAAAGACAAGTAATTAAATATCATTTTAATATATATACCTATATACATTTCACCTCGGATTGATAGCGAACGACTCGCAGACGAAGCTCGCACAAAAGAAACTGTTTCCAAAAAGATGAAAGATATTAGTTTGAGACAACTTTTAAGTTGCAGTAAAGCGCTGAAAAAAAATATATTTATATATAACGGGGGTCAACAATTGGAATTACGAAAAAGGGATTAGTCATTCTGTCTGTCAGGTATATAAATTTTAGATAAACGTGTGTCCGACCACATAAATTTATTATAATGGTCCACATACGCACTCGTAATCACACAAATGGAATCGAATAAATTTATGATGTATCGGATTAGCAAATTGTATTTATGAGTATTTTTATGATAAATAAAAATATATTGCAATCTATATCAATTCAACTACTTTATGTGAAATTAATATAGAATAGAAATAAACTATAAAGTAAATATAATATACATACATATATTTTATATTATTTGGTAGTAATATATTTCAGCACTGTTATAAATAATAATAAATTTTATATAAATAATTAATACATGAACATAAAATATTTTAACAATTAAATCAGTTGACTGCCATATGTAATATAAAGGAGAATAATAATAAACAATATTTAGTAATTCTGATATAAACTTAATATAAGCTTTCATAGAACACTTTTCTATGTAGTTTATTAAATTATTGCTTCTTGGAACGATGCTTTCATTATAAACATTGATGCATAATATAAGCTCAAACATTCGGACCAAGTGAAGCGCACATCTGATACTCAGTTTGCAGATTTAAAGATACAAGCACATTTTACATCGGAAGTGTTTTATTTTTTACCATATTATGTTGTTTAGACGAAAAACAATGATATTAATGTTTAGATAGGATACCTAAAATATATCGTAACATCATACAATTATGACGTTAGAGAGCGTAGATTGTATGAAGCAATAAATTGAAATCTCGTTACCATATATTTATTACTCAAAGGACATTAAAAAAATATCAGTAAAAGAGATTGTCTCGTTTATTTAAATTCATTTACTTAATCCTTTGTTAGTGCGATTTGTACATTTTTTTTTAATTGGTGTTAATGTTATCATCCCAAATAATTACTTTTGTTACGGCTTGCGTTTAAGGCTATTTTTATTATTTTTTTACCGCCTATGCTGCATAATTTGTCAATAATAATTATGTTTAGTCTGTTTCTTATTCATGTAAACTACTCAGATTATTTTTAAATATTTTTGACTTCCGATTCAGGTACATAGTTTATATTGAATGAATTTACTCGTAGTGAGTCGCCCGACAAGAGAATTTTAGTTTTCACTAAATAGATAAGTGGCCTGTCAGTCATTTTAAACTACTGGAAAAGCATCTTGCACTCGTTAATCAGATAGGTGTTAACCTGTTACACGATAACGCCAGACCACACAAGACAAAAGTGACTCAAGAAAAAATTCTGGAGGTCAACTGGTCTGTTTTGCCAAATCCACCCTACTACCCAGACCTTCCTCCTACGGACTACTACCTTTTCTGTTCGTTACAATTTTTTTTGAATGGAAAAACTTTCATTGTTGATGAGCAAGCCAATCAGGCTTTGGATACTTTCTTTCAGTCCAAGCCCACCAAACTTTATGAGGAGGGGATCGATAAGTTGTCAATATGATGGGAGATAGTTATATTTAACAGTGGTGAATACACGATTAATATAATTTTGTATATTTTTTAAAATAAAATAAAATTATAAAAAAATCGGTAGTAGAATATGTTTTTATAATAGGGAAGGAAAACTAATAAAAAATAATACGATATATATTTTTCAGAAAATCTTTTATACGATTTAATAACTTTAATATTAATTTATCTGAAAATATATCCCACCCCTAATGGATAGTCCAATTTTTTTCTATCCATTAGGGGTCAATTAAGACGAGTTGCTAAGACTGGGCATCTCGAGTTAAAGCTTTAATTTCGCCAGCTGTTTATTAATCGATTCTCTAAAATTATTCCTCTAATTTGTCGATTTTGGGTATTTGGGGATTTGGGTATTCTCCATCCTTCAAATAATACAAACAACTCCCTGTGCTTATTAATATTTTTTTGCTATTTATCTCCTAATTGTTATTTGTTCTTTTCTTATTTTTTTGCGAAGTATTACTATGGAAATATTTTGTCAATTTTTCTGAAAAAAATCACCAGACGGAAGTCGGAACTAAATTGAAACAAAAAAAATCATAATACCATTGCAAAAAGATGTCTTGGATACAATGGCATTGTTTTTTTTTGTGCAAAAAAATGGCAAGGTACCTAAAAACGATTGTATAAATAATGCATGCATTTCAAATCTAATGCGTGCGTTTCGCTTGGCCAAAAATATATCAATGCATATTGATTATATATTTATGTATATGATATACAACCTAAAACATTATTTAAAAATTAAAGTAATAAGATTTTTTGATTCTATTTTTCTTTTCGTATTTCCATTTTATATTTTTGAATGAATCGGACTATTTTTTTTTTAAATTAATACTAATAAAATAATATCGGATGTATGTGATGATTAAATTAAGTATTGATAGATTAAAGTGGACACTTTTAGCCAATTCGACCGCAGTTGGAAGTAGCGCCAACATGTTGCGGATTTACAACCAAATACAATTAGACATTTAGGAGATTGCAACGAGTGCGCTGCTATTTGCTACTTGCCGTTTCGCAGGCCGTTTGCTAACTTGCCAGGCCGAAACGAAAGCTCGGTTAAACTTTTATCACTTATCAAAAGTTGGGAAAGCCCGCCTTGCCGGAGACCACCTGAACTTTGCTGTTTACCCGGGGATACAAGAAGTGTTGCGGTCACGTGACTTCGTATTTGCCTAGCGAAAAGATTAATCTGCGAGCTAACTTAATCCAACTTCAATGAATAATTACCGCGAGCTATTCTACCCCGGAACTCCATCCAGTGTACCCAGCTATATGCCGTTAAAATAATGCATTTAGGCTAAATAGATTTTGCCTAAATGCTAGAAGTGATAGGCTATATAGAAATTTTAGAATAATATAAAATCACTATAAATAAAAATGTAGAAAATAAATATATAAATTTAATTGAAAAAAAAAACCTTTTATTTTATATCAATGATTACATTACTATGATACAATAAATTATCATCTCGTCGCCAATTTAGAGTCCCTGCCACATTTATGCATCATTCAATATTATGAAGAATGATATGGACGTTTATATATGTTATTTGTTATTATGATTTTAATTTAAAAGTTAAGTAATACTATGTTTTTATTTTAGCGTTATCGTTTTCTTGTAAGCTTCACAGTTACCCCAAGCATTTCAAGTCAAGAAATTGATAGATTCTTCATCAATATCTTGACATTATTTTAAAGAATGGATTATTCTATGAATTAAAATAGTTTTTTTATAATATGCTGCATAATTTGGTCGATATTTTGGATTTTATAACTAAGTAATATGATAAGTAAATGACAACGCTCTCGTAGGTGTCTCACCACAGATTGAGCTCTTGCAGCACGTGTCACTCGCCCGTTTAACTCGCACTCGGGACATCGTATTGGATACGAGCCAGAAAAAACACCCACCTCGTGGCAACATCAACGAATATTGTTGTTTTTATTATTTTACCGCAATTGCAGACAATAAAGGACAATGGTTATTAATAATATTTATTCATTGGACTTTTTTAGACAATTACAAAAGATCTGTGACTATAACGTCCCCTCTCCTATAACGTTTGCGGCAGTTTTTTTCCTATAACGTCAAACCCCCCTATAACGTACATATTTAAAACGCTAAATAGAATTTTTATAATAGTATTTCATAATTTTATAAAATTAACTAATAAAATGTCGTGTTGATCTTCCCTGCCCGCAAGTTGCGGGAAGATTACGGCAGCCAAAATACGAAAGGATATCTCTCATCGGGCGAGTCAAGTCATTTGCGCTGGTAAACAAGTAAAAATGTAAAAAAGTAAAATTAAAATGTTTATGTAACTGACCTCCTTTAAATCAAAAAAAATAAATTACCCCCCTGTTAACGACGAACCTATCTGGACGTTATAGGGGGGTTTGCTGTAGCATTATCGTAGAAAAAAAAACAGTTTAATTAAATTCTATATGCCAGTATCTTACGCTCAATAAAACATCGAATTTATCTTATATATTAAGTTTTTAAAATACTACTTTACTTAAATAAATAAAGATTTTTTTGAATACTTTTTGGGCTAGTTTGCTCTAGATAGGAATATCGATGAAAAAACACTAGTTAATTGACAGAATGATCATTGGGTTGGTAGAAACTTAAGGTCATATTTTAATATTACACATATCTGGTAAAAAATATTTAACTCTTAATCTTGTAGAATAGTAAATGAAAAATATCTACATAATTAACAATAATTTAGAATACATATGATGAGATAATAGTAATTGACATATTTAATAACAAGATTTAACATTATCTTTAAAGGATCATTATCTTATTTACATCCTAGTTATATAAATAATTTAATAAAGTTATTTAATTTAAATAATTTCTTTTTATACATTATATATTATATGAGACTAGGGCAAAGTATGACTTAACTCTTAAAAATTATAAATAGGTTTTCCCTATTTTCCCGAATACCCTCTGGCTAATTTATGAATTGAAACACATTAGCCACGCGTTGCGGACTAGCGGACGTCACTCCCTAAACCCAAAAACCCTCACATCGACGTGAAATAAATCATCAGTATTTGTTAATTACCATCTCGCATGGCCGATAGCTAAATTACGGTCATCCGGCGTCCCAGGGGAGCGTGTAATCCCAGTGTCGAGCAGTGCCAGTAGTACGGAATGCCACAAAAATCTATTACCGAGCCGTAAACTTTTGTTTGAGGCTCACGCTTCATTGCGCCGGAAAATTGCAAACTTCCAGAAGTTGGCTGCCGGTTGCCGTGGCACTGAATGGAACTAAAAGGAGCCTGCTGCCTGTCTGCCACAGTACATTTATGAATTTATTAGCCTGATGAGATATTGTTCCACCTCGGTGGGATCCGCTTTGCATAATGGAGGCAGCCCTGAAATCCAGGTTATGGAGCACCCATCTTACCCACGCCCGTTGGTAAGCTATGGCTTCTTTTGTCGGCGGCCACATTGTTCCCTGCCGATCCGATCTGACGGTTTAGCATTGAAATATACACCGATTTGTATTATTATTACTGGGACTCCATGGATACCGACGATACTAATTATCACTATGTATATTCATGAAGTGGAGCTAAATGGAATGTGGCCAGTCGTGTAATGGAAGATCGCTCTAGCAAAAATATTCTAATAAAAGGCTCCCTTTGAAGCGTATTTAGACATTTTAGCTATTGATCAAAACTATTGAATAACATGATAGCATTAATCTACATTCAAATAATCGAACCATGTGACTCCCAATTAATTTAATATATTTAAGTAATATAAATAAGTATGTTGTAGTTATATTTAGATAAAAATTCGCATACATTCGCGTAAAATGTAAATTATATGTTGTTAGTAAAAACTTGATTAAAAAAAAATACCATCTATTTTTTTATTTATTTATTTAACTACGATGGATGAATGCCATATAAAGATTCTATAAATATTCTAAAAATGTAAGAGGAATGAGTCTCTCATTCTAATACTCCCGCAAATGTCGAACCACGACACTGATTAATTTTAATATTATTTCAATTGGATTACACCCGGGCCTCGTATAACACGGTTGTATAAATTGTGGCATATTTTTAATACAACACGCTTTATATAACACGATTTCAGGAAAAAAAATTGTACTCGAAATAGATTTATAAGTAAAATATCTAGTGCGTTTTGTGAAAGTAACATTACATATGACAAAAAATATCTGCATTCGTGATTTAATATGTAGTGTATGATTGTTGAAAATAATTTGATTGATGCAAAACATTTACTTATTCAGAAAAATAATGTCATCATTTGAGAGATAGCTCTAAAAAGTATGTACTGTGCAATAAACAATTTATTATTGTTATTATTTAGCCAGTTTTACCCTGAAAATTTCTCCTGTTCATATTTTTACTTTAAAATAATTTGGATTGCAAAGGGTTAAATATATGTACATAACATAGTGTTTGATAATTTATACATATTTTATACATTTAATCGTATTAATTTAATTATTTATTTTTAGATGAAAAATTTTTAAACCCTAAAATGTTGACTGTTACGGATAAAACTAGAAAAAAGAGAAACTTTATTTCTATTGAAAAAAAAATCAATATCCTAAATTGTTTCAATAGAGGAGAGAAAGCAACAGCTATTGCTAAAGCTTTTAATTTAAATGAAGCAATAATTAGGATGCTACAAAAAAATGAAAACAAGATTAGATCTACAGCTTTGGCAGGATCGTCTATCCGTGCGATAAAGATTGCGCGGATACGCTCGGTAATAATAGAAAAAATGGAAAGAGCTTATATGATATGGATAGAGGACTGCAATTACAAGAAACATTCCTATAGATAAAAGCATTATACAAAAGAGGGCACAAAAACATTTTTGATAATTTAAAAAGAACTGAACAGCCGTCATCGGAAGATCAAAGCTTATCTCACAATTTTTCTGCTAGTAGAGGATGGTTTGAAAATTTTAAGAAGCGATTTTCACTACATATAGAAACTCGAGGAGAAATTGCGCCAGCTGATGTAGACCCAAAATATTTATTCCAATAATTGATATTTTAAAAAATAAGGGCTACACACCAGACCAGGTATTCAATGCGGACGAAATGGGATTGTGTTGGAAAAAGATGCCCCATCGAACCAACATATCAAAAAACGAAAAACATCCGAAGGGTTTCAAAATAGCGAAAGAAAGAATATCTTTACTATTATGTTCTAATTCTTCTGGGGATTCCATAACAAACCGTTATTTATTAATAAATCTTCTAAACCCCGAGCACTGAAGGGTTATGACAAAAAAAAAAAAAAAAACGAATCTACCTGTTTATTGGAGAGCCAATAAAAAGGCTTGGATCACAAGTATTCTTTTTAAAGATTGGTTTTACAATTGTTTTATACCTGATGCAAGAGATTATATGAGGAAGAAAAATATTGATTTTAAAATATTATTGATATTGGACAATGCACCAGGACATCCGCTCGATTTAAAACATCCTAATGTAGAAATATTATTTTTACCACCAAACACTACATCTATAATCCAGCCCCTAGATCAAGGTGTAATTTCAACATTTAAAGCTTATTACATTCGTCGAACATTTGAAAAAATACTAGAAGACATCGAACAAGATGAGAACGTAACACCACAAGCTTGGAAAAATTTACTATCTGAAATTGTGTCGATACGTTTCAACCGCTAAAATAAATAAAACAATCCACTTTAAATACTTTCTGGAAAAAGCTGTGGCCAGAAATTTTCACTAAAGAAAATGTATTACCACCAATAAAAGATGAATACGAAAACACAGTTAACATTTATAGTGGTATGAATGGAAAAGGAGTTGATGACATGGATATTCAAGCATCCAAGAAATATTGAGGATCGTTCGTTGAACGAAGATGAATTAGTCGAAATGTTGAATGAGCTCACCACAATTAATGACTCCAGAAAGCAGCTGCAACGACGTGGCTACATGTTTCACACATTAAAACCATAATGACGGCTTGAATTGGCTATCAATTTTTTTTTTTTTTTTATTGAAAAGGATCCCATTATGGAAAGAAGTTCGAAATTCAAGAGGGAATTACAACAGATTTTGAACCTTTATAATGAAATATGTAAAGATTTATACGCTAAAAAAGCAGACAATCGTGTATTACTGAATCTTTTTTAAGACTAAAACCACAAGAGTCCTCTGATGATGATGATGAAAAACTACAACCGACTTCGAAAAAGACTAAAGTTAATATAGGATTCTAAATACTAGCGATGATGAATGAATACTACATTATATTATTAAAGTTTTTTCAAAGTACATACTCATATAAACCATTTCGATATTTTTTTAACGCAAAAACAATGTTTATATAAACCTCGTATAACACGGATTTATATTTACACGAGGTTTTGGTGGAACCATATAACCGTGTTATACGAGGCCCGAGTGTATACATAATTATAAATTAAGCCGCTTAAGAAGTATAAATAACCCTAAAACAATGATTTCTCTCAGATGAATGAGCTGTGTATTTTAAAAACCCTGCAAAAATGCATAATAGATGCGTCAAAATATCATATAAATTAAATAAAATCATAATTATTATTATAGTTTCAAAAATAAATCTTTGCACTTTCAGGTTAGTATTCATATTCGATTTGTGGTTTCATTGTTTCGTTTGTCGATTCATTGGCGAAGATATTCATGCAGCGGAAATAAGTCCTATAAAAAATATAAAAAAAATAAATAATTGACTTAAGTCGAACTCGCGTAAGTCGAGGACTTATTGAATGTAGTACAATATGATGTAACAGTAGATTATGTATTTTTTTGTTCTGGTAATTATTTGAAATATCAATGGAATTATTTAACTACCTGTAAATATTTAAATAAAATTATTTTTTTATTTAAATATTTACGTAAATTTGCATCCGATCATATTTTATAAAACTGACCTATTCTACTTGAAATTTGTTGATTCTGCTAAGCCTGTTGATTTCTCCTTTACGAGTCAAAGCTTAAGGTTTGTTACATTCCTGCAATAAAAAAAAATCCGGCTCGTAACGTTAGGGCGTCTTGAAATAAATTTTCTTTTCATGGAAATTTATCGTTATTTGTTTCATAAAATAAAATTCGTATTTTTAATAAAGTTTCGTTCATATAAAAATATTATGCGGTTAGTGGAATTAAAGCGAAATGCACAATACCGACAAAAGACACGATAATAATAGAGCCAGAGTTGGAAGACAACCTTATATTTGCTTGAGTTGTTCTTGTTAACGAATTCAATTCGCAACTTTGTTTCGTAACTATCATTCAAAGATGAAACTTTTGAATATGACGACTGTGAAAGAATCAGACTCTAAATAAATTTGCAGAGAATTACTCGAGTGTAGTACGGGTTTGCTCGTTGCACTTTGTAAAAATGAATGCCATTTTTATTTATTTAGCCGTGACGCTGTATCAAATTACTAATGTTTTGCGTTCACGGACGATTGCAGATTTAATCAAAAATAGTGGTGCATTGTTCAGTGGATTGGATTACAAATTGTGTCCACGTGCACAATGAATGTGTCGGTTATGTGGTCGAACTGTCATGGGTACAGTGTCAAAGCCAAGTGTCTAGGTCTATTACTGTGTTGACCAACCCATAACAAACAGGTTCACGCCCCATATGCTTAAAGGGGAATAATTGACGAAGTCCCTGGTCAATGGTATCAAGTCTGTTGTATTGTCGTTGCGATAAGATAATCAAATGGCTTCAATTATCGCGTTGATGTCGCACGCTGATGGTGGTAGTCACTTTGAGGTCATGGCATCAGCAAATGGATGTATAAGTATATCCAAAGATATTTTTTATGTAAATAATTATTTAAAATAGTTTATATCTTTATGCAAATGACGATTATTCGATTTTCGTTCATATTAGGGGGACCGAAAAGTAATCAATTTTTTTTGATGAGCAAACAAGATGGCCTTATCCGATACGTCAGCAGCATGATTGGTACTGGGCATTTGCTTGCTTTTCATCGACATTCAGAAAAATGTGCAAGGCTACTTTCCCTCTCCTTTCTCCATTTTCTTAAGAAATTTTAGTAATATATTTTAATATCATGCGTTTCAACAAAAAACCCGGCTTCAAGCCAGTATCTGCGATGTGGGTGGATGGCAAAGCATAGAACTGTGTGGGATCGGTCCGACGTAGCTTCATCCTGGGTACAAAAGTTATGTCATTATATGCTATTTTTGTTCGATCAAGGAATGAAAGCAAACAAAGCAATGAAAAAAAAATACCGCGACTTACGGGGATATTCTGAAACTAAACAAGTGTCATCGGTGGTTTAAAATATTAAAAATGGAATTAAGAATCTCAAAAATATCGCATGATAAGGAAAAATTAGATGATGATATCCCGAAGGTGGATTCTAATCCTCGTCAAACAATTGAGGAATTATCATTGAATATTGGCTCTCCATAGTCTATAGTACAGCATCATCTTCGTCGTATAGGAAAATTGTACAGGCAAGAAATTTGGGTTCCTTGTGAATTGACAGAGACGGCGCTCGATTAATAGGGTACCATCTGCGCGTCTTTTTTGTCTCGGTATGAAACCGATATGTTTTGCGGCAAATTGTAACTGGAAATGAAAAGTGGGTGCTATACAATAACTTTGTATGAAAAAAACAATGGCTTTCTTTCGAAGAAGTACCTGTTCCGACACGTTGACCGTCACTGACAATAAACAAGGTCTTTATTTGTGTGTGCTGGGATCTTACTGAGATCGTTAGAGCATACATTTAGAGGTAAAAAAATAATAATGTTGGAGAAGTGAAAACGCACATTGAAAAGTTTTTCAATCAAAAATAGAACCACTTTTCTAAAAAAGGAATCGAACAACTGCCTTTACGCTGGCAAAAAGTGATAGAAAATGATGGAAATTATTATTGATGATTACTTTTCGGTTGCTCTAAAATAATACTATGTGATTCCATAGTCAACTTTTGTTTTCATAGTGCCGAGATCAGAGTCAGTAAAATAATATTATGTTTTTATTTATACAGGCTTGTTACAAGTTTGTGATATCAAAAAATGCCATATTCATTGTCGGCTATTACGAACAAAGGCATTGCTTTAGGCGTTTACATGTGTTTAATACATTTCGCAGGCGAAACCTTTTGCTTCTGCCACTTGCTCCGGGACCTTAATTTTGCTATTCCAAAAAACAAATGACTTTTGCCCTTGGCTGTTTGTCTCTTTTGAGGAAAAACGCGTGAGTAGAAATAATTCCGAAAACCGTGAAAGGCTCAAAGGTTAAAATTTAATTTGTTATTATTTCATTTGTATATACGCATCAGACATTGAGAGTAGAAAAATACATAAAATATTATGTAATAAATATTTTCTAATTAAATACGGATTAAATAAACACCGACATTTTATCAAAACCATTAGAGCATTAGCTCTAATGAGCGAAAAGGCTGCTAATCGGATGAAGCCAGGTCTGGAGAATAAGATGGATGCAATAAATATGTCAAACCTGATGTTGCGACTTTTTGCGATTTGCGACTTGCGTATTTGTTTCTCTCAGTCAACGCATGGGGAACCCAAATGCCTTCTTTTTAAATCTTTCCCATTTTTTTTAGGTATATTTGAGTTGACGACCATGAAGTACCGGCTTGGCTCGATAATTATTCTATACTAAGAGTCGGATTTTTTTCAATCTCTTCTTTCAGGGTTGCTTTATCCACTTCACGGAAACGTCCACTTTAGGCTCATTTTTCAAATTGCCTGATTTAAATTTTTGCAACCATCTTTGCCATTTCCTGGTGTTTAATGCGTCACCATAAACATCGCAAATATCTTTTGTTGCCTCCGTTGCATTTTTTTGGCGTAAAACTGAAACAGCATAGATCTACTCAAATTTTCTTCCGAAGGACACGTCGCGGTCATTATTAAAGGGTCTGTTATAAAATCAATAGTCACTTTTCGTGTTCTTATGCTTTCGCTATATAGAATGCGCCCTCTTCCGAGATGACGGACAATCAGAGCGTCCGCATCCCTTTCATAGACAATAAGTCTTCATATTTCATACCTGCTACAAAAACTTTGTTTTTGTCAGTCAGCAGTTGGTCGTTGTCTTTTCGACAGATGACAGGGTGATTCGCTAACTCCGTCATGTCAATCACATCTCCGTGATTTCTCTCGTACCAGAGATTCGTCTCTGGGATCATATAATTAATTTATTCGTACCAAAGGAAACTTTGGGATCTTTATTATAATAATCTCGTATCGGAGACTCGTCTCTGGGGATCTTTTATCTTCACATCCATAATTACCTATCATCGAACTAACGACATCTGACTCATTTCTTCAATAAACATCAATATCAAAACAAAGCGTGTTTTCACTTGGTCTCGATCTTCGAAGCGATATACTACCGGATGGTCGAACGTTTTGGCGCCAGCAGTCGTGTACCATTTTGATACGCGAGCTCGGGTGCCTTAACATTATTGGAGGGGGCGACGGGTTACCATTTTTTGGACTACTGTCGCGCCCCCTTAACATAATTGGTGGCAGCGGTGGTATACCATTTATTGGACTAGTGTCGCGCCCCCTTAACAGGTCATGTAAAAAAAAAAATTCTTCACAAAAAGCAATTGGAGACTTCTCACGACACACAAAATGTTCAAACACGTCTTTCTCAGTCAAAGGACTAAAAAAAACTAATCTGAAACTATGCATTCCAAAAATGCGACATTACATTTGGGTCCATCGAATAATAGGTTGAGTCATTAATAACTTCCGATTTAGGTAGACAGTTTCTATGGTTGGGATTTGCTCCAAGTGGTCTATCAGTCATTCGACAACTATTTAGTGTATTAGACGTTGCAGTAGTGTTATTCCGAACCCTTAAAATGGAGAATCAAAAAGTGCATAGTCTCATGTGAAGCTTTTGAGATTCAAACAAAGGTTTTAGTGCTAGAGCGACGGCCGAAAAGATATGCAGTGTATACGGTGAAAGTCTGATACGCAGTGTATATGGTGAAAGTCGACTTTTGGACTTCGATGACGACATTTTAAATGCGATATTGGAACAAAATCCACGTCAAACGACAAGGGAGTTGCCAGAGAAACTCAATACTTCACAATCTACAGTTTATCGCTACCTGGAAAATTTTGGGAAAGTCAACTAGTTAGGCATATGGGTACCACACAATCTCAGTGACCGAAATAAGGCAGACCGAATGTCTATTGCCACAAGTATCCTCTCGCAGCATAAAATTGGACAGGACAATAACAGGTGATATAAAATAAGTCATCCAAAAAAATATTGTCCGCAAAAGACAATGGTTGGATAAAGTTCAACCTCTCCTACCAGACCCTGACGCCAATATTCATGCCAAGAAAAATTGTTTGTATGGGATCGTCGAGGAATAATCCTCCACGAGCTGATGAAGCGCAACAAAACGCTTTCTGTCGATACTAATTTTTTCAGAAGGTGCAAAAAAATCATGAAAAACTACTGGAAAAGCGTCCTGCACTCTTCAATCGGAAACGTTTTATCCTGTTACACGATAACGCCAGACCACATAAGACAAAAGTGACTGAACAAAAAAATTATAGAGCTCAACTGGTCTGTTTTGCCACATCCACCCTACTTCCTAGATATTGCTTCTAAAGATTCTTTCTGTTTCTTACAGAATTTTTTAAGTGGAAAAACTTTAATTAATGATAAGTCAATCAGGCCCTCGATACTTTTTTTCAGTCCAAACTCACCAAATTTAATGGGGAGGGGATAGATAATTTGCCAATAAGATGGGAGAAAGTTATATTTAACAGTGGTACATAACAAAATACATAACAAATTATTATAACATTGTAATTTTTTTTAAGTTATTTATGATTCAACCTAATTTAAGAGTCGAAATAAAATAACTGATTTTATTGAATCACGGATAAGGCCAGGGCTTAATAGAGCTGTTGCACCTGTGGTGAATGAATTGAATCATGATATAAAATAGTATCTAAAAAAATCTTAAACTCGCCTTTTTTTAAATAAATCAATTTTAAAATATTCCTCTGCCGTTAATGATTTACGTTTCTATTTAATTTAAAAATCCATTGGTACCAATATCTGCGCAATAAATTGCCATTACCCCCGGCGGACGCTATCGGCTTTTGTAAACCGTACGCAGCAACGGAGGTACGATTGCCGGCAACCCTCACCAACACACCCCGGGAGCTACCCCCACTCCCGTATAATCGGCCCACTGTTTGATGCGGTTTCCTGGAACAAACGGTGCAATATTCTGTCGGATGTTTGCGAAACCAACACTCACGCATTCATACACACACTCATCCATATCCACATACACGAGCAAAAAGTGTTCGTTCACCGTATTAAATCTATAGATTTGATTTATTCTTTTGTACCGACAAACAATGAACGTTGGATAAATAAATTGGAACTAGCCAGGGCGATGCCACAGCAATTTCGACCTTTTGAAATATCCGGCCCGGCTGCAAAAAGGTTTTCCTAGTATTTATTTGGACGTAAAAATCCGCGTTACAAATACATCGCTTTATGCGATTTAGACGTTTTTTGCCGCGATAAATTTTACAAATTGCATACGACAATTTTTACACGCTTCGAAATGCATTTTTATTAAAAATACGTGTTGTTAGCCGACTCTGCTTCGATAATTCTATCTCACAAATAATTAATTTGTCCAGAAATCCTTGCGGTTGAAGCTGTGTTCTGAATTTCAGGTCAAAAGGCACTTGATAGTTGTATTATTGTATTATCAACCATAGATATTAATATACATATATTTGTAGTTCGGTTCTAAATCTATTACGTTTATCACAAACATATGCCTCAAGTAGCATATATCTATTAATTTATATTTAACAAATAGATTTAAAAAATAATAATAAAACTGTGCATAATTTTATTAAAATATGAGATTATGAACTGGCCGTATAATTAGTGGCGGGTCGTGGATAAAATATTTGGGGATGCTGCCAAAGATTAAAAATTAGAAAAGTAACACAGCGCTTACCGACGAAAACCCCTCACCCCCACCCCGCTGCAGCCCCGCATCTATCCAATAGACGACGCTGGTAGCGCTGGTTGCCAGATTATTTTTTAAATTTCATATACATACATAATATATCATAAATCCGTCACGGTGGCTCAAAAACAACCGCTAAATTCTTGCGGCAGGTGTCACTAGTATATGTTTCACTTGGCACATCATACCAGATGCAAGCGAGAAAAAACATCGCGCCCGTGACAACAGAAGCGAATATTGCTGTTTTTTTTAAACAGATTTAGGATGTAGTTATATCGTAGTATGAACAATTAAAATATTTTTTATTTGATTATTTGTGGTTTTTGACCATTTCCACATTTATTTGCTTTTAAAAGTACATCCTGGAAGTTTTATTAAAAAATAATCCGGTTATTATTCACCGCCTTTTACCACGATCCCCATGATTTTCAAGAACTTTTTTTTAATAAAAAGTTTTCGAATAAACGCTTCGTTGACATCATTTAAATTGTCCATGGGATGGCTTTGTCGTTTGGGCGTTAAACGCTGTGGTCGCACAGGTGTGCCATCGCCGGACACGGTCTCTGTCTACCATCTGTTTGTCGTCCGGTGGTCGCCGCAACCCCCTGCCCACTCCAGAGGGCTGACCGGTGACCCTAGTGAAATTGTTTCATAACAGAGGGCAGCAGTTTCGGCTTGAGCAATCACAGCGTTGGTGATGCTGCAAACAATTTAGCGTCGGACCCACCAAGATATCTCATTACGCAAATGCAATGGGGCGGAAGTTTGGCGGAGAGCGTCGATACCGAGATACTGCACTACACCGATGCACTACAACAGCCTGCATCAAATGCAAACTATCCACGGCTCTGCATAGTCTATAAATATAATGATTATTGAATATAGTTTATGGTTTAATTGAATTAAAATAATGAAACATTCTAACCCTTTCACTTCGTTCACCCGTCTCTTCTGACAAGTTTTCTGTAAAAATAAGATAACTTCGACTGAAAATACGATTACCATCAACATATTTTTTGTATGGGATAAAAACTTCCCAGTTGGACAGCCAATCTTCAATGATAATTCCTCATTTGTTTGACGAGGATCTGAATCCACCGTCACTTTCAGGATATCATCATCTAATTTTTGGGATCGTCTTTTTCGTGCAACATCTTCGAGATTCCTCCTTCCATTTTTAAACTTTTTAAACCACCGATGACACTTGTTAAGTTTCAGAATATCCCCATAAATATTGGTATTTTTTTCACTTCTTCGTTTGCCTTCATTCCTTGATCGAACAAAATTAGCATACGACGACATAAGTGTGCATCTTCTATTGTTGTCCTTGACATTACCCATTGGTAAAAAAAAACATTAACCAAAAAATAAAATTAAGAACTATAGCTTTTAGATAATCCCGAAAAACAAAACTTACGTGTTTGCAAGATCGTGTCTCGGCACAAACTAGCTGTAAATGAGCTCATCGATAAAATTTTGATTACTTTTCGGTCCCCCTAATATTTAAGCGTGTCTAATTATTGACAATAAATTTCAGTACCTATCCTTTCGCCCGGTTTAAGAAGTACATACTGAATAACTTTAGTTATTGTCAAGGAAACACATAGTAGATCTTTTCGATATGTCAATCTTGGCTTGAGTCTTGGAACGGGGGTTTTGTTTCTTCAAAAGCTATTGTTTTTAGTTCTTACATTATCATAAACAATCAATTTCTTGTCGACAGTGAAAATTTTCGGGAAAAAAAGTCATGACTTGAGAATAATAATGCACAAGTGTACTGTCTGATTCAATGAAAAGTCATTTCTGTTTATCAATGAGATTGGCCTATAAACTTCATTGATGGTGTTTGTGACCTTAATTGCGTTAAAACCCTGATAAAAAATATATACATGGCGAATATATTCTTTGCTGGTTTTAAGCTTCGAAATTCATACTCTTAATATTAAAATGAGATTTTTTACCCTAAAAAACAAAGCTAACAAATCATACGACATGAAAAACACCGAGATCTTTTCTTTACTTTGTCTGGGTACAAACTAAACTCAAACAATAGCATGCGAAAATAATGGATTTCTTTCGGGATGACATAATATAGAGCATATGGGCCTTACTACACTCTCGGTATATTTATATACCACAAGACAAAATAAAAGTGATCAAAAACTTAAGGATATGCGTATAACAAACCAATTCAGACTAAAGAAATCGATAAAAATTGGACAAAGTAAATTAAAAAAATATTGGTAAATTTCTAAGATAAAGTAATCTAATATTTTCAACTATCATATTGGGTTTTTTTATTTTTACCACTAAAACCATTATACTTCGGGAAGGAAACACAGAAAATAAAGATTGCCTAGTCTCAATACATACAATACAAGGTTTCCCTTTTTGGAAGATACTTTTCTATGATTTAATGAATGTTTTTGCGCACTGATGGTAATTTTAGCTGTGACTCGTCACGCCATAACATACGGAGAAGATGGGAACGAACCCCAAGGCAAACCCTCTTCGACTTTACTATGAGTAGGTAAAATCTGATACCAACAGTAGCAGAAGATTCGCGTTTAATTCGAGCAATGGCCTAGTTAGGAAAAACTCTTAATTAAAAACCGCATACCAAGACAGAGCAAGCCACTACAGAATGGACATATAAGGGAAACTCGAATGATACGTGTGAGAACCAGGTTCTTTGACTGAGACTGCTTAATAGATAATTAAAAATGGTTGATCGATGACTATAAACGATTGTTATTATTTAAGTCAAAATATAATTAACAAATGTCGAAACCAGACTTCGACGGCGAGTTTCCGATTAAAGTCAAAAATGTTTCCAGCATCAGCGTATAGGTAGAGGGTGATGCGGTGTTGCCACGTGCACTCGACACTGTTGCCGTGAAGTTTACACCGCTTGTGCAAATTTCACAAGTCAACTACTCGGCCACTTTTCACTGGCAACACTGTTAACATCGCTTCAACGGCCCTCGCTTCCCGCGCTCTATTTAAATCCGGCCGCCTATTGAACCGTCATGCATCCAGCCGGCCAGACTACCTTCAATTATTCAGTCGAAAAATATATAGACAGAGGATGTGGTATCGATGGTTTTGAAACATTCTAGAATATGTATAATATAAGTTTATAAAAAATATATATTTATATTATTTGCTAACATGGTATACTGCAAATAATTTATTAAATGTATTCTTATCACGTGTTTTTAATTCTTTAATATAACACTTGGAATCGATAAAAAATTACATCGAAATCTATTGCTACAGGTTTTTGGTTTTCTTATTTTTCTTTATTATTTATAAAAGTAAGAGTGGAATGGATAATATACAAGCCGAGATTACACCGATATCATGTATTCACAGCCTGATGAGCACTGTTTGGCGGGAAGAAACGATTCCAAAGAAGTGGATACTCAAAATCGTATGTCCACTGCACAAGAAGATCGACATAGCGGACTGCTGAACATAAGGGGAATAACTCTGTTGAATACCGCGTATAAAGTGTTCTCCAATATACTGTACGAAAGAATGTCGAAATACAAAGAAAAATAAATAGGGGAATATCAGTGCAGATGCCCTCCTAGAAGGTCCACGGCTGACCAAATTTTCTCCTTACGGCAGACCTTGAAAAAAGAAAGAATTAAGCATTGACACATATTACACAGTTTACATGTCTGAGCTATACGAGGCGATGAGGAGTCTCAGTATTCCCTAAAAGTTGATGAATATGGTAAGGCTTGCAATGTCGGAGGTCAGATGCAAAGTGCGTGCTCAATCTGAGTTATTTGAGACATACCGCGGTTTGAGACTGGATGATGCTCTAGCTTGTTTTTTGTTTAAACTTAAAGGTGTAATAAGAGACTCCAGCGTGAAAATAACTGGGGCCATTCTTAATAAATCGGTGAAGCTTCTTGCTTATGCGAACGACAATGATGCATGCTAGCGAATAATAAGGGCGGCAACTGGCATGGGATTAAGGATCAACGAGTCCAAGACAAAATACATGCCCATATGCCAAGGACGAACCCTTGAACACCTGACAGTCAAAGAGTACAGCTTTTAGGCCGTCCAGGAATTCAAATATCTCGGCTCACTTATCACGAACAACAATGAAACTAGGGTGGTTATTCCACCAATTTATAAATGCCATGTTGCGTCCTGGAAACAGCACACGTTGGCGTCCCCGGAAATGCACCACGCTTTCCCCGGGCAGTCTTCCGCCCGCAGTTGCAGCGTGAACATGTCCCTGCGTTACTCCGCCATGATGACTTTGGAAATTCTTCTATCGTTCTTTCTATGGCGACAATAATCAACACTGAACCAGCCAACCAACAACCACCGAGGTGGTGAGCAAACTCTCCATCCCTCCGCCGCTGGCATGCTAGCTTGAAGCCGACCAGCCGACCTCGCGGATCATCGGGAAGGGAAGGGTACCTCTCAGTCGATACTCTGGGCACAGGGTCGACACGAGTGCCGTCATTACCAGAGGCCGCCAACTAGAGGGTACCAGGAGCAGCACGGGTCACGTTCCTTTAATGGTTAAAAAGCTGTGTAACAATGTTATGTCTGTGTAATAAATGTGTCGATGTGTTCAACAGCGAGAGTAAATGGTCGCCATGGTTCGAGTCACGAATCCTTCCACGTTTTACATACCTTTACAAAACCAATTTGGAAGTACGTAGAAGATCCATGCTGATAACCCGGTGCTACTTTGGACTTCAAAAGCGATCACCTCGTTCTAATATACGGAGCTGAATGTTGGGCTTTGACAAAACAAGTAAGCGACATCCTGGAGAGGAGAATTCTGAGACGAATATTTGGAGCCGTATTCGACATGGGGAATGGCGTATCCAAAGCAATGAAGAGCTGTACCGACTATACAAGGATATACCGGTCATAGCTGTCGTCAGAGTGGCCAGATTCCGGTTGGCCTGACATGTGTCAAAGATGCGAGACAGTCAGCCGACGAAAAGGCTTATGGTTAACAAGACTTTTTGTCCCCGAAGAAAAGGAAGACTAATTCTGAGGTAGTTAGACTGTGTACAGTGGTCTACAGCAATATTAAAACTTACCAGATAATGGAGCGACGTAGCAGACCGGATTTAATGGAGAAGGGTGTTGGATGTCGACAAGGCTCTACAATAAGGCTGTTGCGCCTATGATGATGATGATAAAATAAGGGTAATCTACAACAATTTTCATTTATATAATATAATACAATTTTTGTGATAATGTATTATTATTTTAAAAACACCGTGCATTTATAAATTCTAGCTTGATTTCATTTAAAAAATAATTATATTTTTATTAAAAATATCAAACAGTTAATATGAAATTAAATTTTACCACTGGTCAGCTGAAATATTATTTCGAATTCTATGTTCTTATCTTAATACAATGAAATAATAACTGATATTATTGTAACGGTAATTTTATTTATTTGTCGTATGAATACAGAATATATGGTTTTATTTATAATCAACAGTCATATAGTAATAAACAATAATAATAATAATGACAATAATCTATAATAATAATAATACAAGTAATGAAAATAATAGTAATAGCAATAGTAATTGTGAAAATAGTAATTAGGAGGTGATGGGATGGCAGGATATCGGGGTGTAATGATGCGCTGGTCAAGGATGATGATCATGTTCACGTAAGTGGGAGGCCTATATGGCGCGGACGCCAGCCATTGTAGTGCATCTGTTAAGGGTATTTAACGCGGCTAGGCCACTGGGAAAAGAGGAAATTGACACTCCCTCTACTCTATGTGCTTGTGGACTGATCGCTCCGCACTCACATGTGGGACTCTCTGCGTACCCCCATTTGTAAACTAAAAGACACACACTAGAGGATCGGCCCAAAACATACCCGATCAATATACAGAATCCAATATAAATTAACGGTAATTGAAAATGTATGAAGCATAGTTTTGATACGTGTGTGTTTCATATTCAATCCACTTTTTTTACTATCTAGTTTTTAGTTTACTATTTTTTATTATTTATTTAACCATGAATGATCAATCAATCTATTGTTTGTCATTAATCAAATTTAAAAATATAGTGAGAGTATTTATATAAGTTATAATTATTATATTGGCCATATTTAAAACATAAATAAATTTTATTTGCAAGCTATTTAAAATTAAATATATATGAAAAAATGGACCAGGAAAACTTATACGTTTAAATAGCAGTTATCCCTTAAAAACATTAATTTAATCTGAACACTACTGTATATGTAGTTTTTTTTAATTACTGAAACCGTCTGAATCGAGAGATGGGTGCAGAGTTTCATTACTGAATATTTTCAGTGACATCGTGCTTATTTTAAAAGCTGCCATGTACCGTTTCCCTGGAATAATTATCTTCTTGTAAAATTGTTATAATTTTGTCTCGGCACAATTCCTAGAATATTTCTCTGGATAATGTCTGTAATTTTCTACGCCACCCCTAATGATTCCTTTCTGCTGCGAGTAGGGGAGGCCGGAGGGTGGCTGAAAATAAGGTTTCGTCTAAAAATCGTATTTTTTTTATTTCAGCATCGTCGAAACACGTGTATGGAAAATTATGAAAAGTTTTTCGCACCTCACTCAATTTTCAGATCAGACATTTTCTTTCATATATCATATGCGCATATTCCCTTTGATGAAAAATCTCTCAAAGAGAATACAAATTTGTTAATAAAATCCGGATACGTTCGCAAACGATTCGAATCATTTTGTATTCGTGGAAAGCTTTATTATTCGTCTGTTTAAACATATTTTTCTTTCTGAATATGACATTGAAAAAAATTACTTCGATGATTAAACTGCCAAACATATTTTTTTCTTCAAAAAACGCCGTGAAAAGCTGTACGAAAGTTTTGCAAAGGAAGCGGCAAAGACGTAGTGGATATTAATATCCGGTATCAAGACGAAGCAGACTTACAAATGATACATTGTGCAGTCGTGATTCGATGGGGGTTGCGAAATTGCCCTTCTGGCTTCGTCTGCAATTTAAAAAAAAATATATATACCGAGCCATTTTTATTATTTCACTGTGTGAAGAGTTGTCGAGTTGAAAAGTTAATGAAAAAAATTGGCAACAGCTGCGTTTAACGAGCCAATCAATCATTTTAGTGGAGGGCCAATTTGTTACTAACTACTGCTTTTAAATAATCCGCGGATCATATGGATTTTATTGGGTGCGTGACACAGACACTGGTGACACTGTTGTCGTGTTGGAATCGAATTAATTGGAAAATAAATTGGAAAATTTCCACTTTTTCATCAATGAATAGTGTTATGCACGTAATGCCTCTTTTAGAATCGAAAAAAGCGTAAACCACGCGATTACGTGAAAATATAACATTCCAATCAATAATGCACAAAATACTAGAAACCACATATAAATATAGTAATATATTTTTTTATTAAATTGTTGATGGCTTCATATACGTAGGGGTAATAAATAATTCCAACGTCTCTCTTCCAAATGATATATCTTGATCAATTAAGTATGCTAGACATGGAAAAAAAATATTTTATAACCTTATACTTAAATGAATTGAAAAACACTTTTGAAATAGTAAATGTTAGGTTCATATAAAAGTTTTAACCTGTGTATATGTTGAAAACGAAATTTAACATTTTTCAAACTTAATCATTTCTAAATACATACATTATAAATAATGCTTTGTATATTCTATATATTTATTTTAACGTGAAAAGCGAGCAGAACAATGTTTTTTATATTTTTTTAATGTGTTAATAATTTGCCCTATGTATTTAGTTAATATCAATGTAAGTAAATTATTTTCTGTGTGAACAAGGACCTTGCCAATAAAATTAGTGGACTTACATAAATATTTCACAAAATAATTCATTTATTTAGCGGGAATTTGTTGTTTACTTTGATTTATTATAAATATGGAATAGGTTTTTAATAAATAATTAAATTACATTACTGAAGAAAAAGTCAGGATAAAAGGTTTTTACTTTTCCAGCGCATTAATCCAATATTACAATTTCAGCTGAATATATTATATGTACTAAAAAATAATCTTCATTTAATTTTATAACATAATGTCACCTATCTAAAAGATTTTTATTACCATTTGAGGTCCCAATTTAATCTTGTAGATGTTATTGTAATTATTTTCACAGAATAAATGTAGCAAAGACTTAAATCCTCATCTAGCCATTTGGTTATCATATAATCTTATGAGGCTAAATCAAGTGAATAGGGAGGGTGGTCAATTTTTTTTAACCAAGATTATTCAATTTCTCGAAAGTGATTTTAGCTGTATGCGACTGCGCATTATCAAGATGAAAAAACCTTTCTTATGTATTATATATTGAGGACCGTTTCGTTTTTATTGCTTCGTTTAACGATTGTGTTGACTATATTAAATCTCAGCGGTTATGATTTTCTCATATGGGAGCACTTCGTAATGGATGATCCCTTTACAATCCCACCACATACCACAAAAGGGCCTTACGGTTCGTAAGACCCTGCTCCGGTATCGGTTTCGGTGTCTGTCCTTCTGTAAACCAGTTTTTTTTTTTTAATTTGGTTCGAGTACATTACCCACTTTTACCCAAGTCATTTACCAGATTTCTGAGAAACGATGATTCATCATCTAATTAGAACAATGTCTTGCACATATCTACTCTCACATATTCGTTCTCGTCGGCAAAGTCATTCGGTATCCTCTTTATAGAGTATTTATAGCTTGTCCAAGAGTGTCCGAGTGTATCTGCTATTTGTTAATTATATTTCGCTTGGTTTGCTACGACTCCACACCTTGAATTGTCATCTTCCATTTTGATGACCTTCTTATCTAGAGGATTGTTTTTTAAATCAAAATTCGGATTTTTATTTTTTTTAAACCATCTCTGACACAAATAAATATATAGTAAATCTCCATATAAACTGATTTTTTTCTAGTAGCAAATAAAGTGTTTTTTTATGGATCTCGTACAGCATGCGAAAATAATTCTTGTCTGATTGAAAGCCTTTTATTTGAAAAATCTTAATTTCTTCTAAAATATGATCTCCGGGTGTTTATGGACCAAATGATTCTAGAAAACGCGTTGATGGCTTGATGGAAGAAACAAAACTGATGAACATGCCCTTATTTAATCGCGACATTTTAGACCGGTTTCCCTAATATTACTAACGAAAATTGCAAATTTGAAAAACAACAACAAAATTGGTTTGATTTCAGACGCCTTCTAATATTCTTCCCCCTGCTACTTCCTGCTATTTCCGAAGATGAATAAGAAACATAAAAAAATATGAAAGACGCTATACTATAAAATGCTTAAAGAGTTATATCAAAATATTTAATAATAAATGAATAAGGAATTTGAAAGAGATCTTATTTTTATTAATAAATTAAGAGAATTATTTAATTAATTAAATAATCTATGACAGTGGTCGTCGCGGTAGCTTGCAAACGGTATTTCAGTAACTCGCGTAGGCTATTTTATCATATTTATATTGATAAATTTTTCCTTTCAAATTTTATTATTGGACAACGAATGTAATATTGTTAAAACTAATTTGAAATGAAATGTTTAAGATGTTTCTGTTCTAAAATGATTTTTTAATTAAAATAGAGATACAATCTGGTCAAAACCTCTGACAGATAAGCAAAATTGGCAGTATGCAGACCTCTTGCTCCACAGAGAAAGTTGGTTGAGTAAAGAACATGTTATTCGTCGTTTTAATGAGCTTTTACCCACAATAGTCTAATTGGTAAAGAAAGTGATGAAACATACTCAGAGCTTACAAATTTTGGGTGGCTGCGGAATTTTTCTTGTCTTTGTGCTGTTACAAAAAAATTAAATGAACTGAATTTATAACTTCAGGAGAAGATAACAATTTTGGGGAAATTATTCCTAAAATACAGGCATTTTCCAACAAATTTAGACATTGAAATTAAAAATGTGCCCTGTTTTAAAGAGATGCTGGTTCTAGATCCATTTATAAATTTTGACATGAAATGCTATCCAGCTGTATTGTGGAAAAGTTTCAAAAAGAAGGCCCTTCATCAGAAATGGAATTAATAGAATTTCAATTTCATATGAATGATATTCTGTATTAAAATTAGCAATTCAATGTCTTAGATTTTATGACATTGAAGAAGTTTTCAACAAAAATAGAAATTAAAATTGTATTAAAACTTAGATACACCTAGGCCTCGTACAACACGGTTATATGGTTGCACAAAAACACCGTGTAATACAAATCCATGTTATACGAGGTTTGAAATTCATATAAAATTAGGGTTTGTTCAAAAAAAATATCAAAAGTTGCATTGTTCCATTTATTTTTTAAATAAATAATCGGGAAACAATATACATTTACGTATTTATTAAAAGAAAAACATTAACAACATATAAAAGATCAGTCATTCAACATCGCTTTCACTTACAATTCCATATGTTCGACTATTTTTCAAGATTGGTTGTGAGTTTTCATCGTCAGAGGATTCCGGGCTATTTTTGGATTTAACCTTTAAAAATTCTGTAATAAGCAATTGTCTGCTTTTAGCGTATAAATCGTTATAATGGGCCAAAATCTGTTGTAATTCCCTCTTGAACTTCAAACTTCTTTTCGGAATAGGATCATTTTCTATAAAAAAATGTTCTAATGTATCAGCCAATCCCAAACCGTCATTTTTTTGTATTAAATTTGAATCGCTACTAGCTACTTCGCTGCAACTGCTTTCCGAGTCATTAATTGTCGTAGGCTCAGCCAACATTTTAACCAATCCTTCTTCATTCAACGTGCGATCCTCCAATATGTCTTCGATATCTTGAATATCCATATCATCAAATCCTTCTCCACCAACACCACGACAAATGTTAATTGTCTCTTGGTATTCAACTTCTATTGGTGATACAACATTTTCAGCAGGTACTACTTCCACTTAAGATTAGGTTAGGTTAGGTTAGGTTAGGTTGGGTTAGGTTGGGTTAGGTTGGGTTGGGTTAGGTTGGGTTGGGTTGGGTTGGGTTGGGTTAGGTTAGGTTAGGTTAGGTTAGGCTAGGTTAGGTTAAGTATAAGAACACAAAAAAAAATATGAATAAATAATAATAAAATGAGAATAAATAAGAAAAAAATAAGAAAAAATAATAATAAATAATAATAAAATAAGAAAACAATAAGAAATAATGAGAAGAAATAGGAAAAATATAAGAATAAATAATATTGAAATAAGAAAACAATAATAAAAAAGAAAAAATAAGAATAAATAAGGAAAAATAATAATAAATAAGAAAAAATGAGCATAAATGAGAAAAATATAAGAATAAATAATAATATTAAATAAGACAAAAATAAGAAACAATAAGAAAAATATAAAAATAATCCCGTTTCGTCCGCTTTGAATATTTTGTCTGGTGTGTAGCCTTTATTTTTTATAATTTCGGCGATTTCTGGAATAATTTTTTTGCAGACCATCCCCTACTATCAGAAAATTCAACTGATAAATGAAACCAAACAAGCGAAATTGATAAGTCTCGACATTTTCAGTATGTTTGTGATGGCGCTATCCATGTACGTACACATCAAGCATATTAATTCATTTTTAATTATTGTTTTTTTCTGAAACCGTTTTATATAAATGTGTTATACAAAAATACTTCACAAATAATAATGCCGTGTTATGTAAAACCGTGTTATACGAGGCCTGGGTGTATAATATATAATATTACTATAGTAAAGGTTGACATACATTCTCCAAGAAGTATTTTAAAATAGAGTTTCACACGGCGAATATTTACTAGCTCAAGAATAAAATACTAAATTTATTCCGCTCGGCATTGCACTCTATCTATCGAAATCCCGCAATACGGGTCCGATATCGTATTTTTTCGAGAGAAATTCTGCGGCGAAAAAATTGCTTTCAGGTATATAAAATAAAAGTTGGTTTTATACGCGATAGCAGTTAAAGCGGCGCTGAATAGCAAGCAGGGTCGTCTCAGGATGCTGCCAGGGTTTTGGTCTCCCTTCGAATAATTGTGCTGATTTCCCAGGGGTGAGCGTGTTGCCGCCTAACACCTTGGTCCACCGGCAGCCAACTTTCCGGGGCTGCTGTCGTGCCCCCTGTATACACATTCAATATAACCGCGTTATTTTGGTGCCATCATCCGAATTCGATTTCAAAAACGAAATCGAAAACAGAAACGTTTGGCTGGTTGAATTTGAATTTAATATAAAAATGGGTCAAATTGACATTAGACCCTTTCGAAAACTATGAAAATCTTCAGCATAATCGTTCTTTTTCTTGTGAAAATTCATTATTTAAAAATATTACTGAATTATTCATTAAATACACTTAAAATTAACTCTAATCCACTTAAATTATTTATTTATATTTAATTAATACCATATTTTTTCAATGCATAATAAATTCATATCACTAAAATATTATTGTAGTGGACACATGGGAATATAAATATTTGATATGATATTATACCTAAAAATAAATAGATTAAATATTTCAGCAGCAAAAAGTCGTGTTCTTGGTGCTATTTTATTGATGAAATATTTATTAAATTGTATTCAGTCATAATAATATTATTATTTTTGTGTTGAAACGGAATTACCAATGAATACTCAATCTTTAATAATAAATTTATATTATAATTAAATATTTATTAAATTAGTTGAATTTTATGTACTAGTATTCATTAAAATCTAGAAAAAAAGAAATATTAATCACTGGATAAAGAGGTCTAGGTCGACGTTATCTATAACGACTTAAAAAATGCGATAATTTCGTTTAATAACGTCGTCACATTTCTTTTTAAATAATTTTGCATTTTCAGATCTCTTACATTTTTTCTCCACGTATTTAAAGTAAAGCAACTTAATACAACTACAGAAATCCCAGAGGGTACTAATTTTCGACCATTATTATTCGTTTTATTTATGAACGACATACAGCATGTCCTTTCTTGTAATTTCTCACTCTTTGAATATGACTTAAAACTATTTAAGTCAGTTTCTTTAATAAATGATGCCCTTTTAGTGCAGCTAAATATCAATTCTTTGCTCGAATGGGCATCTACTAATTGTCTTCCACTTAGTGTTGGAAAATGACAGGAAATTACATTTTCGAGAACTAAAGAGTTTTAAACCTTTGAGTACATACTTGGGAACGTAACTCTTCTCAAACAGTCTTCAATAAAAGACCTGGGAATTCTGTTTGACTCTAAATTTATTTAATCAAGCTCGTTCGCGTGTGCATTTTCTTCCGCCAAATGTGAAGACAGGAACTCTCGGAAACTCTCCGGTAACCAGAGCTATTACTCTGTTCAATCACTTGGCTAATCATGTAAAATATCGTAATTCTGTTGATCTGTTATATGAGATTTTATAATTGTATTTTACAGATCAATTAATGATGATATTTTTTCCTATATACATTCGTTATATCATCATCATCATTTGCTAGCCAGAAGACTCTCACTCGCTGAGGGCGTGGGCATTACCAAACTCTCGTATGGCAGTCGAGGCCAAAGGAACCTGAGTCTCACACGTGACGTGAGGGCTTCTCTTTCGTGTTTCCCTCTTTTGGTCATTGCTGGCATTGGACGTACATCTTTTACCTTGTTGGTATCGGATTTTACCCTCTCGACTGTATCCAGGCAAGAAGGAGGGGGTTTGTCTCGGTATTCGTTTATTCTTTTCTCTAAGACGTTATCAGCTTATATCGAGTTACGAGTGACATGCAGCGAGCGACTACACATACACACACAGTGATTATTAGCCCTGTCGCGCAATAGCAATCCTTTCATCATGGAAAAGACCTCCTCAAAGAGGGGTACCCTAGAAAGAAGGAAGAGGAACAAAAGAATCGAGACTTGACCAATTATTGACCTACAGATTAGGGTTTTCCTTCCCAGGGAATACTGGCTCTGCGGTGAGAAATCCGTTAGAGACCTGATTTATTTATGCAGATAAGGACATGTGTATACAAACATGTAGATATTTTTTAAGAGTGCACTGTTTTGTTGAGTATTTATCAAAATTTACATGGGTTTTTAGTCAACTCCATGCAGGGATATGTTGACTATAATATAAAAAATGTTTATAAGAGATGATGACCATCAATTTGAATGGTAAGGTAGATAGTTGTGTTTTATTCCCGATATAGTTATATTTATATTTTTAGTTTTATGCTATGCTTTTTATACATTATTTTTATTTTATACTTTGTTCTTTTTTATACAGTTTTATTCATCATTATTGTACTTTTATATGCTATATTATTTTTATTTATTAATTTTTTTATCACTATCTATGTATATGTTAGTTATATGTGGTTGGCGAATTGGATCACTCTGTAATGATAACCATAAATAAATAAAATACGAAAACACTAGAAAATGTAAATTTTAGAGACAAAAACAACAATGTTATCATACCTCAACATCTATATGGAGTTTAGCGGTTTAATAATATTTATGAAGATAAAAGAAAAAGCATAAAAAGATATCGTTTTCAAATTTCGAAAAGAAAAATACAGCATCACCATAAAAATTGCATCCAAGAACTTTATCAAAAATGAATAAATCAACTAAAACTCTATGTATTCTGTATCAAACCTCGTTTTATGTGTATAGAACAATTATGGATATGATCATACCGTATATTCATATGTACATTTCTCTTAACCCATATGTTAAACCGCAATATGACCGCGCCCATATCCATCATCAACAGCTACCATCCGAGAATTTGATATACTGAACACACATTAGATACAGGGTGGCTAGGAATTCATTGATTTCGGTCACTTTGCCGTACCACCGCCCACTTTATACTGCCGCATTAACATTTTTATTTAATTCCACCGGCCATACAAAATGTATGAGTATCGCCATATAAATAATTGAAAAGCAACACGGCCCGAATGAAATAAGACAAAACACTAGTACATAATTAATAAGGTATCGGAGCCCTTGGGAGGAGGCAGGGGGTGCGGCCAGGGAGCCGGCGGTTGCCAGATAAGGGTCATTATGACGTTTACCACCCCCTGACCCGCGCTCGTGCCGCCAGGAACTTTGCTAATAAGCCCGCTTGATGTACGAGCCGGTAACCCGTAAAATATTCATCGGCGCAAAATTAGTCAAACGCTGTTTTATCCTCACTTTTCACCTGTATTAATTAACCCATTGAGCATTTAGCCCCTGGGCGAGCGCCGGGTCAGGGGGACAAAGTGTTCGGAATCAACTTTGCGGCCATTGTGATAAGTACAAGCCGATGGCCCCGAGGCTCTTTGTGGTCGTATCTGAACGATTTTTTTACATAGAATCAACTCCAGCATTTTGAAAGCGTCAATTGAAGTTAAATCAAATAAAATGTTAATAAAAATCATCATCATTTGCCAGCGATGAGACACCTACTCGCTGAGCGTATGGGACTTACCAGACTCTCGAATGGCAGTCGAGGCCAACACGTGACGTGAGAGCTTCCCTTTTGTGTCTATACCGCGGGGATGTAAGCCGTCTTGGAATGTGGTTTTTTTATAGAGTTTCCCTTTCTTTATATCTATAAAATAAATATATTCTTTTTTAAAAATAGTTATTAAAAAATAATCATTTTTGCTGGGGAAAAATATAGTATGACTATATTTTTGTAATAACAAATGTTATTGTAAATATAGAACATAGTACAAAAATGTATAAGTACAATATATTAATATAAGAAGTATTAAAATCTGTAGATAGCTAATTAAATAATACATATTTTTAACAAAAAGCTACATGTAAATTTTGTGAGATATATTATTGTGTTCACAAATAATATAGACGGTGTTTAAAAATATGTGATTTTTTTTCCATATTTAAAGCAAACGTGAAAATAGGATCTGAAAAGCTTTTCCTAAATTGTGTAAAAAAAAATATAGGAAAATTTTACAACTGAATGGATTTTTGTGACTATTTTTTTAATTTGTAAAACATTAGCTAAAAGTTGAAAATAAGCAAAATATTGTCAAAGAAAATGAAAAGGTTTGTAGAAGGTAAGATGAATTATGAACTGGTACAATTTGGTAGCTGCATAAACATTTTTTGATGATTTTAGATATAAAAATATAAATGATGGGAACTGATATTCAATTAGAGTTATATAATGATTTTCAAAAAAATAAAATTCTTCCGTTAAAAGGACGCATAATTAGTAACGACATTTATTAAATTATCTAGAAGACAAAAATATACCTATAGAAAAATGTTCGCAATTACAACACAAATCTGCAATTTAACCACTTGTGTGATTTGCCCGAATACAACTCGAGTAGGTATTTTGCTGACACAGTGATTTGTCCGAACTGGGTTCGGGCACATATTACACGAAACTTTTCGTAGTGATTTGCCCTAATCCAGCTTGGGTCATTCTCCCACTAGTCTAGAGAACGCATCGCGCGCGTTGAGTGACACGTGTCGTAATTTGATCTTTCGAAAACAATTAGTCACAGTTTTCCAAGAGGTTGACCACAGAAGTGGTTAAAGTAGAAATAATAGTTTCATCATCATAATAGGTAATTCCTTATTAATATATCATAATAATAATAACAAGAGTGAATAATAAGATGGGTGACAATGCATCCCAGATTATATAAATTACTTTTATAAAAAGATGGGGCAAAATATGTGAAAGAATTTCTATTAACCAGAAACGATTTTTTTAGAATTAGAGGCTTGGTTAATTTAGCATGGTTTAACACTGTAAAAATCATTACATAATAAAGTCAATTCTTTAAAAGCTAAATTGGGCCTCTCATACACGGATAATTGGTCACATTTCCTAATTTTATTAAAAAATGGTAGTAGAAATTCTTTTCCATGAAAATGCTAAAACCATTAAGTTTGCCATTGATTATGCATTCATATTTACATGTTGGAATATTCGCCAGAATTCATGATAATAAATTGCCGATCCCTTGTTTAAAGTTTATTCTGAAATTCAATTAAATCACATAAAAATACTTGAATATAATTATTATATAGATATACATTAAATAATGGCTTTATGTGATTGCTCATTTTCAATAATGCATAAATATCGTGATTTTATTATTTAAGCTTTCATGTGGTAATATAATTCCATTCATTATTTGATGGAATTAAATAACGCTAGCTAGCTAATTATTAGAGTGTGGAAAACTCACCCTCTTGATATTATTTTTCCATTAGCCGGCAAAGTATTATTATATTCGAGCTATTAAAAACCGATATTTCAACCCCAAAGCTTCATTTTTTATAAATCTTGGGGGCGTTACGCTTTCTGGCTTTTTTCAACTTTACCCCGCGGATCTGAAAGAGTGAAAATAATGTTGAATATTGATTTGCAGGGAATAAATATTGAAATTCAAAGGCCGTCATCTCTGTGTATACATTTTTGCAAAATACGTAATACGCTCTGGTTACAGCGGAGTTTCATCGAGCATGTTTCAGGCTGAAAAAAGGGTCGAGGCGCACAAACGCGCTGCGCGTTGTAAATATTTCGATATGAATGAAATTGCTCTTCTCCTACAAAAATACATATATTCCGCCTTTGGTGCATTCCCGGCATATGCGAGTCGATACCAGACCGGAATATTAGAAGCTGGCTTCGGATGCCCCTCCACATGTGTGCATAGGAATTTGTCAAATTGATATTTGTAGGAGAGAAGGACAACGGCGGATATTGTCGGTTGAATTGTTTAAATATTAACATATACTGAAATACTATATATGTACAGTGAAACCCCGTTTTTACATTTTGGAAGGGACTTAAGAGATAGATCGATAAAAAAGTTTCATCTTGTACGTTTTCAATGCCGGTAAAATAGCTTTAAATATCATCAATATGCTTTAGAGCATCTTCTTTTGTTGGAATTGTATGGACTATTACCCGTTTTACCACATAATTCTTTGATAAGTTTTCATAAATGTGACTGTCCACTATATCATTGATATCCATAACTTCAGATGTCATCACGTTAATGTTCATGTGAGTTTCGGTAAAAAAATGTTCCCAGTCACTAATAATATTGTGGGCCCTAATATCTTCAACTAGTGTTTTTGACCAGGCTCAGTCGAGGCTCTCATCGCTATGAGAGCTTCGACTTAGTGACTTCTATTTTATCTTCGTGTTCCTTGACGATTCCATTCGTACCAGATTTTTGCGGTAGTAATGTTAAAAAGCATGGATTATTTCCAAGTCCAATAGCTGCAGTTCACTAAAAGGCTAATTTTATATTTCTCAGTTTTAAATTTGTTGGATGAGCAAGGCATCTATCTAAGAATAAGATAACTCTTCTTTTCTTAGCTATCAACAAAGCATATTAGCTATAGAGTTGTTTTTGTACCAATTTTGAAGCCCAAGCTTTTTTATTTTTAGCATATTTTTTCGGTAATGACATAACATTTAAAAACATCCGGCATTTATTTAAATATGGTTAAAAATTTATACGAATTTCAAATATTTCATACGTAAATTGCGGGAAATAAAAAACGTAAAGGCGGGTATAAAATGTTCAAAATAAAAACAGGACGGTATAAAATGATTAAAAAATGCGGAAAAATGTGAATACCGGGTACGTAGAAACGGGATTCACTTTATGTACTTAAGACGTATACTGAAATTAGGAAATTGTGCAAACAAGTCAAAGTCAAGCCTCTCACGAAATTGATCGCGACGGATGAACACGAGTATAAATAACTAAGAGTTTAGTAAATGCTGTATTAAATAAGGATGGTAATATTTCGTTAAAATATTTTGAATATTCTTAATAACCAACGATGGTTCTTTAAATTTGCCAAGGTTCCAGCTTAGAAGATGCCAGCTACAGCGGACACTTAGTCTTCATATTGCAAGAATCATGTGTAAACGATAAACTCCGTATTCTCTAGACCAGAGATGAACAACCCAGGTCTAAATGTAAAATTTTTAAGGGGATTGAATTACTGAAATGTAAACATCAGAAAGGAAAATGAAACAGTTGAGGAAATCAAAATATTTTGTATTTGTCTAAAAAAGTCTAAGAAAAAATAATATAAATAATCATTGACCATTATTGTCTGCAATTGCGAAAATAAAAACTGGCTAAATGCTTGGCGTCTATATTTTATCTAATCATATATAGACCCCCTTTCGGATTATGCGGATGGTTTAAAGCCGCCGTGTCGGATCGGTTAATGAGTGTTTTATTTTTGTATTTTTTTACTAGATTTATTTTGTCAATAGAGAGATAATTTCAGTTCATTATTCAGTGTTTGTTTTGTCATAAATTTCTTATATGCGGCTTCCACTACATTTTTTAATCTGTAGCTGGCTCGTTGTGAAAAAAAAATGTTAGTCCCTCCTCTAGACCTTGCTTCTCATGTTGCAACTGAAAACAATTTGCATATGGAAAGTGTATTTTTCAAATTAAATAATGGTCTAAGTATTTTTTATTTATTCTTTAATACATACTAAATATTTTTAAAAACATTTTATTATTTTAATTTATCTTCATCGATTAGTGTAATATTTTTTTTGAATTGTTACGTTCAAGCAGGATGATATTTAAGTGGGTATTTTTCATCTTACACGGAACGCTGCTCTCAAAATGCATTGAGACGATGGCATTGTTGTGGAAGGAGGCGTGGAGGCACCGCAGAGGTCTGGATGGAGGGCGAAATAAAAAAATTAGAATTTCCATTTGCGTCCGCTATTTTGCATGGTAATGCCTGGTGGAAGCGGAAATAATACTCGGAGAGGGATGGATAAAAGTTGGCTGACGGCCCACACTTCTTGGGCTCTCGTCCTGATCCGAGTCCCCGATGTTATTGGCGAAATTCTGCTTCGGATATGTCAACTTTCCCAACTGAATTCCGAATAGTTCCGGTTCGCCGGGACAAATAACCCAACTTCCCCATATTCAGAATTTTAATCAAAGATCGTGTGTTTGGAAAAGCGAAACGTACAACGGTGAATTTTTCAGCTGAAAAATATATTTTATTAAATTATAAATATGATTGACTGTATGCTGCGTCGACGACCCCCACGCTCCTCCCATGAGGATCGCTGAATTGAAATATGTTTTCATCAGGATGATGGATGGATGCCCTCCGCAAGGACCGGCGCATGTAATGCAATGATGCATGCGCACTTTTGTGCTGAAAGTGGATGCTGAAAGACGTGAGCGCGATTCGGTGTGCATTGAATGTCGGCATGTCGACTGTTTGTAATTCAGATCCCGCGACGTCGCGTTTCTGTTCTAAGCTGCTCAAGCACAGATCCTCAAACCTTAGAGAGTATGTGAGGGTATCATATAATCGAAAACCTATTTATTTAATTTTGAATTAAAAATATTTTTATTAAAATATATATAGAATCCTTAGAATTTATAATCTTTGTTGAAAGCCTAACCTATATTACAATATCAAAGCACATTCAGAATAACATTATCCAGTGTTATGACTTGTAAATAACATGGATATATTTCGATAATGCAAGTTAACTACGACTAAGTTAAGCTGGTAGCCGGATGGATGTTTGACGAAAACTGTGAATTCAGGGAGTTCTTTATAACACAGACCAGGAGGTATGTAAGAGGAAGAAACCCATTAGCTCCACATGTTTGGCCCGTTGTGATTAATTAATCCAATGCCATTTATCCTGCGTTGAATAAATAATTATAAAAAAAATATAATTTAAATTACAATCCAAACGAAATAATATTAAAAAAAACCAGTGTCGTGGTTTGACAATTGGGGGGAATATTAGTGTAAAAATCTCATTCCCGTTCCATCTTTAGAGTCTTTAGAATATTTATCAAATCTTTATATGGATGAATGGCGCATTGGAATCTTTCTGTTATGCTTTTTCATTTACTGTAGTCAAATAAATTAGATCTGTAGACAGATAAACTGTCAGTATGGAGACCTTCTGCTCCACACAGAAATCTGTTGGGTGAGTAAATAATATGTTCTTCGTCGTTTTAAAGAACCTACAATTGTCGAATTTTTTAAGAAAACTTATAGAAAAAAATAATTATTCGAATGTTCTTCAAGGACAGGATTGTAATTTTAGGAAAATGATCTCTAAAGTATAAGCATTTTCCAACAAAATTATATTCTGTGAGCACAACCTAATTTGGGAAAAAGTGAAACATCCTATGTTTGTAAGAGAATCTGGAAAAAGCAATATATCGTGAAATCTACAATAAAAAGGAGAAAATCATGTCTTGATTTTTTCGAGCTTGAGAAAAGAGTTTGATCTGCGGTTTGGTATCTTTAAAAAAATTGAGCTGCTTGGACAATTTGTTATAACCTATTTTTATAAATTTTGACATTAAAAAACTATCCAGCTGTATCGTCAAAAATTGTCAATAGAATCCCTTCATCAGAAATGGAATTGATAAAATTTTTAAGAGATTTATTGTATTTTATGGCAAATTGTATTTACATATTATCATTGTTAATTATTATGCTAAAACCACAAGTTTAATAAATGAACTTGTCTGAACCCTGATTTTTCTAAAATAAAATGTTTGTAACATCGGAATAATAAAAAAAAGTAGAAATAGAAGAAGGAATACAAATGAAAAAGTAGAATTGTAATAGTTTTTACATAAAATCATGTGAAATTAAGGATGATTCCAATTATTTTTTTATTAAATTTAAAAATTATCAGCTTACGGATAACTGATAAAACATTTTTACTATGAGCTTTTATTAATTTTTCTTGGAAGAAATTTTCAGTTTTTTCATGGGTCAAAATGGTTGAGCTAGCAACCATATTTTTAAATTAAAAATAATCTTCGCAAATTGTGTGGAGATATTTTTTTAATCAATCTATTTTATTACCTTATGATATAAAAAAGGATAAAAATTTCTAAAGAATTAAAATAGGGGGGTGGAAGGGGAATATACATAAATAGATCAGCAGACAATTTATATTTCCGAAAGTAGCTCACATCCTTTTTGAGTTTGGCAGCCACTGTATGTCTGTAGATCGTTTCGATCCGTAAAAAAATAATAAATAATATAAGTAAAGTTATCTTTTCTTAAGAAAAATGTTTTTAAAAAAATTGTGGTAGAGCTTATTTTCTATATTTAATTTAGAGCTTTCTTAGTGGTACTAATTAGGGCAGGTTCGGCGGATAC
>JAGXCT010035401.1:0-18292 GCA_022495035.1 Philopotamus ludificatus
TATTAGAGGCTGGACCATTTCCTCGATGCTCATTTTTACCGGCCGGCATTGTTAGACAACAGGGCTGGCAAACTCACTTATTATTAAACACTCGAGCGAAAATATTGTAAATATGTATTAAAAAAAATATATATGTAATAGGATTATTATGTAATAGGCTATACTTAAAGTATCTCTTTTTGATAACTGAGGATGGTCGATTATCCAAAACACATCGATTATTTAAAGGGGTAGAGTAGGGGTTAACGATACCATTTAAATAATAATAAATCCTAATCATTAATTATTTTTATATATATATATATATTATTTTTTTTATAGAAAACCCATGAACAGAATAAAAAATATTTATATAATACTTTTTGGCATTGAATGACTCATAAATGCGTCAGCGGCTCTTAATGACAGTTCTACATATACGCATATTTAAGTCATCAAACATATAACGTATTTTTAATGATATAATATTTATTTTTTTATATTATTGTATATATGTTACAAACTATAAATATTGGTCTAAAAAAAGGGTAAAGAATAAATATTATATATCTGAAAAATATGAAAAAAAAATAAAAACAATATTCGCTGCTGTTACTGCGATGTTTTTTCTCGCTCGCATCCGGTACGATGTGCCAAGTGCGAATAAAATGTTAGAGTGCCGAGTTTGCGCGTCATTTGCGTATCATATTTATCAGTTAAAATATCCAAAATGTCGAAAAAATCATGAATAAATATTTTTAAATGTTAAAATATTGCCGAAAAACTCATCAATTTCTTGACTTTAAATGCTTGGAGTCTCTGGGAGACCCCTTCGGATGACGCGGTTGTTTTTGAGCCGTCGTGACGGATGGGTTAAATCAAATATAAGAATAATATACAAACTTTCAGATTTTAATTCTTATCTTAATTGAATATTAAAATTAAGAACCCCTTATTTATTTTATCATTAAATTATTAAAGATACACTTTTTAAAGTTTCGTAAAAACCGTGAAAAATTTATTCCATATATGGAATAAATTTTTCACGGTTTGTGTATTTAGATATGTATTAAATTTAGACATACCCTTAATTAACTTATTCACATTAATTTAATCACATTCGCTATTTAACCTTGCCGTGCCGATGGGGTCAATTTGGGAACTCTTAATATAAATCCTACATGTCCCAAACTTTTTTTATTTGTCTAAAAAAGTCTAAAGAATAAATATAAACTATCATTTCCCTTTATGTTTGTTTTGTTCAGTACGGACGCGATGTCGCTTTATTCCCCGTACCGGATACGAGCGAGAAAAAACATCGCGTATATGCAAGTGCGAGCGAGAAAAAACATCGTTCTGCGCAAATGGTGAAACCATATCATGAATAACTATTTTTATTCTTAGATAAATCCATTTTTAAAACAAATTCCATGGTATTGTCGAAGAATTTATCAATATCTTGACTCGAAATGTTTGGGGTCTATTTTCATACAAAAATAGACCCCATCGGCCAGAGCCGTTGATTTCAATCCGCCGTGATGGATCGGTTAAACAAAATAAATTATAATGCACTAGAAATTAAACTAATTTCTACCCTTTGAATATTATAAATATTTTTTTCAATTAACTTTTAGAGATTTAATAAATCTTAAACGACAATGATATATAACCTAGAAATAAAATTGAAATTATGTAATATTATCAGAAGAGAGCGATTAAGCTGAAATATATTACGGCCCCTCTGTTGCTTTATTGGTTTGTTGATGTTTCGATAGTTTTCCAGGCAGCTAACGTTATATTACGATAGTTTGAGGGTCTGAAGATTCAAGTCTGCGGCTATGGCCACGTCCAACTGCCTTTGATTCAATCATGACTTGTTTGGGGTCTATTTTCATACAAAATAAACCCCTCGACCAAAGCCGTTGATTTTGAGCCGTCATTAATAATAACATTTAAATATATGACTAAAAAATAAACGCTAAATAGAAGCTAAAATTAGTCCTAAAAATTTGTAAATGTCCCATTTTGAGGTGTGAACATTTGGAAATGTCCCGGTTCGAGGTGAAAAATAAATGGTCACCTTAGGTATGAGTCAAGTGGCGATAACATTCTTCAATATCGATTGACCACCCCTGGATGCATCACGCTCGGCAAAATTCATCATCGGCGGATAATATCATCCGCGAAAATGATCGTGTGTGACCTTGGCCATCGATATCGTCATTAGGTCCACAATTGTGCAATACTGTACGTGAGAAGGTCGCGCTTTGCAGCAATTACCAGCTACGGAGCGAGGACGATTCGCACACACATCGGCAGGCTCGGCCGTTTGTTATTTTGCAGACAGAAGCTCAGGAGGAATGTGATTGTCGGCACAGGGAATGCAGTAATACTGCAGTGCTCGGATTCATTCATGGTGTGCACCGCGGGCTTCTCAAACTGCACAGATCGGTGCATTTTTTTGCTCAGTTTACCAATGGCGCTATTCGACGTGCAACATAATTAATTTGCATGTAAATATACAATTTGTAAAACTGGAAGCTGGAATGTAAGATCGAATCTTGATGTAATAAACTGGGTGACGAGTGTGTAAGCATAGTGTTGGACAATTTGTTAGGATGAGGGTTTGGACGAAAATTGCATTGAAATCCGGTTTTGTTGATTTTAATTGGGACTCGGTTCATAATTAATTAAAATAATGCATTGGCATCATATTATAAATAAAAATCCGATGTATTCTTTTATTTTATCGAGAACATCATCTATGTATCAATAAATTATCGTACTTTCGTTATAATCTAAATATAATCTTAAATATCCAATTTGTATATTTTATTGTATATAATTACACATTAAGTAAATATAATATCAACAAAAATATTTTTTCTCGCTCGCATCCGGTACGATGTGCCGAATGCGAGTGCAACGTGCGAGTGACTTGTATTGATTAATTAAATCCAAAATATTGACTAAATTATGAAGCATATCATGAATAACTATTTTTATTATTATCTTCGGACGACGCGGTTGTTTTCGAGCCACCGTGATTGATGGGTTAATTTATTTTTAACAGTCCTTTTCATATATTTAATCTTGTGTAATAATAATATATAAAAATATTATAATAATATATAAAATACGAGAGAAGAATGAGTCGACTTCGCCTCATAATTTTTAATAAAAGCCATTATAATATACAAGTTCAAAAACAGTTACTTTAGATAAATAAGAGATCTGAAATGAAAGAAAAAATAACTGTTAACCTGGCTGGACACGCCTGTTTTGGGCTTGGGAATTAAATAAAAGAAGTTTAGTATCCGCATTGGGTTAGAAAAAATCCGGATAAATAACGTTTTTTTCGGATCAGTTCCGAATGATTACAGAGATCCTCATATAGCGCGATTTTCTATAACGAATTCAGCAGTCCCTTCTATAGCGCTCCCTTCGAGCGCGTCAATATTCAAGGTCATATTACATATTAATATATCATAAATATGATTGAAGTAATGATTTCGTTAAAATTAAAATAAAAATGAAAAATCACTATTCCCAAATTTTGTATGCGGAGCTTAGCCCTTCTATAGCGCCGGTTTCTGTAATGTAGCCTGAGGCCTTCTTTGCTATGGGAGGGCTGAAGAAATTATTAATAAATTTATTATTCCTTAGTTTACAATAAACATGAACTGATATAATAATGACAATAATATAATTAATTAAACGAAATAAATTCGTATGTTTATTTATAATTCAAAAAGATGAAAATTTCGTCTAAATATTGAAATATCTCCAATGTATTTTCATTTAAAATACGGTTTTCCGGTTTTCGGTTCGGTTCTGATTCGAATCTATGGAAAAAATACAAAAAACCTGTTCAAAAATCGTGTAAAAACGGACTTAACGTATACGAATAAATTTAGAAAAATAGTAGATTACTTTGGTCTTAGTAAATGGGGAAAAAAACTGTTGAACTTTAACTTAACCGATCCGTCACGACGGCTCGAAACCAACGCCGTTGGCCGATGGGGTATATTTTGTATGAAATGAATGCATGAAAATTGACCCCAAAAATTTCAAGTCAAGAATTGATAAATCCTTCGACAATAACTTGACATTTTATAAATATGGATTATTCTATGAATGATGATGATGATGATTGCGTATCGCTTTTACTTTGCCATTCTTCGCATGCTCGTCGTTGTTGGAGTTTCCTCCGTCATTTTCGGAGCACACCAAAGAACATAACATTAGTTGGCTACACGTAATCCAGGTGCAGGTTGATCCACTGTACACGGAGGCCCCTCTTTGGGCCAGCAGGTAACATTGCACGCATAGCGATAGTCTATAACAGCCGTTGGGTGCGGCATTGCTTCCATCCGAACGAGTTTCCTCGTTGCCATACGGCCTGGGATTTATGCTGGAACTGGGGAAAGGACGGAGCGAGTTTGTAGGAAGCGGTAATGTGATGGGAAACGGCTCAAGGAACTATCCCGGCATTTGCCTTTAGATGGCTAGGGAGCCGGGTCAACCTAGCCCGGGATAGTCACATCTCTACACCAATTACTGATGGCAGAGATACTAAGAAATGTTTTATATACCTTTACATGGTTGTTACAAAACATGGTTTCTACGGACCTTGACGTGGATTAGTTCTAAGCATGCTTTAGATCCTGATCATTTTGACTGATTGCCCTGAGCATTGTCATTCCCTCGATGGTGTTTTCATATACACACACGCATATACATGCATAAACACGCACACACATATACATATACATCAGCCCTGTCGCGCAACAGCAATCCCCCTATCACGGGAAAGACTCCCTCAGAGAGGGAATGAGTAAGGTAAATAGTGCAGCAGGGTGAAACAACCTAAGAATTCTGAAACTAAGAAGTAAGAAGCGCTTAAATCTATATACGATTATTGTAGGAATTAAAATTCATAATATACATTAGTAGAATTTAGGATTTTTTCTACTAATTAATTATTTCTCGCTCGGACTTGCACATGCACGATGTTTTTTCTGGCTCATATCCGATACGGAGCGATAAAAACGTCGCACCCGTGCCAATGGAGAACAATATTGTTGCTTTTAATTTTTTTTCGCAATTGCGGACAAAAAAGGTCAAGTAGGATTTATATTAAAATCAAAGACTTGGGGTCCCAAATAGACCCCATCGGCACGGCTAGGTTAATTTAATTTATTATATAAAAACAATATGTATAGAATGGTTTCCAGGATATATATATTCAGATAGCACAATTGCGATGGTGATTGATGACCCAAAATCGTTACATCATTACGCTATTACGTTATAAAATCAAATCGCGTATAATTGAAAATTTACTAATGGCCCCCTCGTGCCTTCCTCCCACGCGCCTTCGGGGGCGTCACAGTTTGAAAATCACTGGGCCGAGCTGGAATTAAATCCTGCCGCTGTGTCTCCATCCTGAGGTAATCGCTTCGATTGGCCGGGTAATTATCGTCTCCATTGTCGAGCGCTGCTCCTCATCGGCCGATTGCAATTAAATGCTTTAACAATTCCAAGAATTGTCTTCGTACGCCTTCTGTCGGTGCAGCGAGCGACGTACAAAACACAAAACAAACAATTCTGTCTCCAAACCGCTTTGTTTCCAAACAATCAGGTAGTGAGCTGCTCCTACCTCGCCTCCGACCCTGTTTCTACCTAATTCATCACGTTAGATCGACACGTATGGTATATGAAATGATAATAAAAAAAGAGGAGATAAGAAGCAAATCATGCTTCCACAGAACTTCGGGACCCCCGCTCTATAATTATAGACCCATACTCCACGTTTTTTCCACCGTGTCGGGTGATACAGTAATAATGAATGCTCTCGACTTATTATATTCTTTTTTTCATACACAATCAACTCTTCCTTTTTGTTTTGGGTTAATGATTTCGATAATGAAATGATATCCTATGCCTCGTAAACACACGGGAAAAAAATACCCACCGTATAGAAAAATACAACATTAAGCAACAGCAATTGATTTGTTGACCGCCAGAAGATGCCAGATTGTTTAACAAGAGGTTAACAGATATATGACAGAAATGACCTTAATAATATGTATCATTCAATTATATTTAAATAAATAATACAAAGTATCATTATTAATGCATACTTAATATTTAGACTAATTCTATTCTTCTACAGTTCCATAGTTCCACAAAAAAGCTGCGTAATTTTTTTTTTAGAGTCGTTTCACTTTTCCTCATTTTTGAGGAACGTGACCATGTTCATAATTCTCCTTATGGAGGACCATGGGCATGGTTTTCATGGGAATATATAGTGCAGTGGTTTCCCGTTGCCTTCTGAAACCCAGTATTTTATTTATACCAAAGAGCGCTGCTGGCCGCTTCTCAGCTTAAATTTTGAAAATTATTTTTTTGTGAAATGCGTAAATTAAAACCGCGCAAAAAGAGACATGGATCTTATAAAAAACATAAAGTTCCCAGAATAAAAAAAATACCCATCAAAGAGTTCTTATAAACCCTTCAATGTTTTTTGAGTCGGCACCTTATGTCTGAGGATCGTGACCATGTATGTTCTGAATCTTCTTGATTTTGGCTCTCCAGGATCCTCTGCATTCCTCATCTCGCTACTTAGCCACTGCAGTGAAGCCCTTGGCGGTTTGTACAGGAATATATTCCCTTCAATGTACAGGAATATATTCCAGGTTTATACCCTTCAATGAACTTGGCTTGAGAGCTTGGTAGTTCATCGAGAGTTTCATAAATAGCCGAGCGAAATAAAGGTCAATGCTCTTTGATTGACAAGGAATTTTGTAAAAAGCAGCGATTTAGAAGAAACGCTATAGGAGGGCTGACTATATTGTCACTCTTTTGCTGCCTTGAAGACATTAGCAGTTTTATGAAATTTAAATAGATAAGTCCTGCTATTTTGCTAATAGGCTTATTTCCTGACAGGTGTATATCAATTTTATCAAATAATTCCTCAAGTATTATGAAATATCGATTTTTAAATTATTTTAAAACCGCGTAAATCGAGGGATGGGTGTATAATTCAATTTTGAGCTTCGTTTAAATTATCTTAGGATAAATTTGATGAACAAAGATACATGGATACATAAGACTCCTTCCCCCCACTCCGCTGCCGCCCCGCATCCATACAATACACGACGCTGGTAGCGCAGATGAGCAGACAGCACTCTTGTTCTATCAATGGACACATATATATATAAATATATAAAACATATTTTTCCTCAATTTGCTTGGGGGTGCTGCAGTTCCGTAGTGTATATGAACGCAATCCTGTATAAATTAATAAATATTTTTTTTAATCCTTTTTAAATGTAACTAAAAAGGATTAAAAATGTGAAGAACATTGAAGGGTTTAAACATGGACTAGTATAGTCATGTACTTTGGAAGGCTGACAAGAAGGCTTAGAAGGTGATAAATTTTTATAAAGAAAGATTTTATTACTGTTTTGTTTGAGAAACAGATAGTTACATAATTAAAAAAAATCCAGAAAATTTAAAAAATATACATACTTTAAATTAAAAGAGCCAAACACTGATCTAATATATTCATATATGTTTTTCAATTAAAAATCAATTTTTAAATGTACATATATTTTTATTACTAACTCTACCTTGGTATTAATTTAATCCTCATATAATTCCACTGTGCACATTCCACTATGTAACAATAATCCTTATGGACTATATTATATTATAATTATTTTATAATAGTAACGATGTCTCTTTAATGCAGACTAGAATGTATTTAACATTTTTTTTAGATCCTAATCATGAGATCGTTGATCTAAATAGTGAAGCCGTGCAATTATGATCAAACCAGAAGCTGTTTAGTATAAAAAATATTTAATTTAATATATATTGGAATTTAATCAAATTAAATAATTAAAATATTGATTACATTTATAATTTACAATTAAACCCAACAAAACATCTTCATTTGCGCGGCTCGAATGTTTCCTTTGTCGGAATTAATTTGTTTGTAAATTATGGCTCGATTCCCGTATCACATACGCTGGATCTTCTTGCAATCTTTTGTCCAAGATGATTATTTTAACCATATAGAGCCATCTCATTTTCCTCAGTGGATACTTTTATTCGTTTTTTTTTTATGATTATTGCGTGAATGGGCGTGGACCTATTGGTAAACCCTCGGAGATGGGTACAGTCGTCGAGATAAATCCAATCAATTTAATATTTCAAATAATAATAAAAAAAATCGGATGTTCTTAATGCAGTCGAGCGACCTTACAAGTGAATGTTGGACTGGATTCAAAAAAATAATTAATAATCGCGTTCTAATGGCGATAAACATCTAAATTAGTCTATATGTGTGTATAATTACCATGAGAAAGGAAGCTGTGACTGTATCGTTGATACGTAAAATCGCACGATATGCGATAGTTGCGAAAATCGAGATAAGAATTGCACTTAAGTGCATCGACGATCGATCTATGAATATAATAAAAGCGGATACTCCATCGGTCGACTGTACTGTTGGTCCTAATCATATTTATCAAAATATCACAATGCAACGTGTAATTTTGTATGAGGACCGAATAATCACCGGCTTTCAATTTAGTTTTTATCGTCAGCACGTTAGATTAATAATGTTTTAATGAAAATCCCCCGAATTGTGCAGGGGTGGGATGGGATTTTTGGGTATGGGAAGCGGACACCGTACACGTCCCATGCCACAAAGCCTCGTCGCCATTGTCGCCGGCGGTAATGCTACCTACGTGCCTCGTATGCTAAATTGGTTGGCGACCACTGACAATGGTGCCGAGATTTGGACCCTTTGTCGCGGACAATGGGGTCCCATCGTAGACACTGAGCGGCCAGAACCGATCGCGACTTAATGATCAATTTATCGACGGTTCGTTAGGGTAAATGGGTGTGGAATCGACTGGATCAATTTCTAATCAAATTTCAATGGAGTGAACAGATTGGATAATGGCCCAGGAATTTTTCACGGCCATTGAAATGTTGCGAAATAATGTCGGTTCTCGTGCTGGAGAAATAGGACCGTGGGAAGGCGTGCGGAGAACAATCCGAGTGTTTCTCGTCTTGTCTCCGCGCTGTCTTTTCCTACGGAAGTCATTGTTTGTCCGAGTTTTTGATAATTATAATTGGCATTACTTAATAATTAGAAAATATAAATAACAATAAGCATAGTTTTTTAAATGATTTAATCAATAAATCGAAAGAATTAATAGAATTATTACATTATAAAACATTCAAAACAAGTCGTGTAAATTGGACATCGCGTAAATAAAATATGATGCTTTACACATACAGTCATACCTGTTTTTGTGCGATTAATAAGGAAAAAATAATACATTTATTATTTTATTTACTCAGGATTTCAGTTAACTGAATAGCACAATGAAAATGTATCAATTGTATTAATGGCCTTTAAAAGTAATAAAATATTTATGAGGAATCTTTACAACTTCCACTTTCCAAGTGAAGCCAATGACCCAAGAGCTAGTATTAAAAAAATAATAAAGAAAAATTTTACCCACTTCTCAAAAAAGGTTCGCCATCACTAATATAATGCAATACATATTTCGCATTAAAAAAGTCGCAATAAATGTGACATTATGCGAGATTACTCCAGTTAATCAAAATTCGCTAAACAAGTTACAATAATACTTATTTTATGAATAACATAAAAATATTATTTTTACACGATATTTAAAAAGCAATTATAGTGTTTTTATATGTTTTTTTTTTATATATTTATGGGGCTGTTTATACACGATTTCGTCTTTTATACGCGATCGTCTATTCGAAAATTACGTTATTGGATTAAATGCATGCTGGAAATCATTGTGAATTATATAATACAATTATGCACTTTACCCTAAAAAAATTAAATTTTTATCGCAATTGGGTTAATTTATCCTGGTAATCATTAATTTGACTAAATTTACCATTATTTTGGCATATTTTACAAATGTAGACATATTTAAAAATTACGATTGCATTTTTGCATTATAAAAATAATAAATTCTAAAATCAATATATCGCGTAAAAAGAATAAAAGTAAAATGTATTGAAAAATAAAGCATACATACAATCAACTCATTTTTCACGCGGTTTTGAAATAACACGGTCCACTAAAAGAAACAAATATTATATTTTTATGCGATTTATTTGTACTAACACGGTTCCCAGAAACAAAATATGTATATGTATTTATGTAATTTCGAGCGTGTACTTCCCGGTGTACATTGGCGTAAAAGGACATAACTTTATATTAAAATAGCCAATAAGTAAAAAGTAAACAAAATAGTGAAGTATGGAACAACATTTTCAACGATTCTACATCTACGATTTCTATTGATAGATATCAAGAAGTGTACAAACAAATTAACACAGAAGTAATAACAGATTTCCTGATAAGTTAATAATTAAAAAATCAAAAACAGAGGACAGTAATAACAAAAAAACGAAAAGCTTTATTAGATACTAACATATTACACAATGTCGTTCTTTTTAAAATACCATTTTTTTTATTTAAGGATCTTCTATTATTTATGATCTGTATCCCATTTTTACACGGATTTTAGTGGAACGTATCTTCCGTGTAAAAAAAGAGTGGAGAGGAGTGTATTTGTATACATTTTTTACTGCTTATGAATTACGATACATGAATTTACATGTATCGTATTTATTTTTTTTACGCGTTTTGTATAGATTGTTAATAGTAATCAATTATTACCATTATTCTAAAAATAATACATCGATATGAATGTTTCGATTGTGCTAAAAAGTGTGTCGATTATTAGTTTTCTATGTCAATCCCAATTGACACAGTCTCGAACTACACGGTGCATTAGTCGAATAATTTGCCGTGTAAATCGAGAGTTTCCATCATTATGTAGCGCAGAGAGATGACACATCTCGCCGCCCGGTCTCTAATCTAAATTCTAATTAATTCCACGCCCATTCCCACAATTACTTACAAATCAATTCCGATCGATTATCCGGCCAAAACAATTAGGCAACAATTAATATAGGTGTCCCCGTACAATTTATATCCAGCGGTACGAGGCCCGATGTCCCGTACCAGATAGCGTTAATTGATGGCCGCTCAGTCTCAGCTCAGTCTCGGTCTCTCCCCAGACTCGTCATTTTTTTTGTCCAGTCTTAACGCGTCAGGAATTTCGGATACGTTTTGTTTTTGTTGTTGCGACACAGTCGAAAAAACGGACAAACTCGACAAAAAATATGTGTATTCGATCGATTTATATTTGGAAAGACACGATTTTGGAACGAAAATAAAACACTGGGTGGTCAACCAGCGGCCGCTGACCCGCTCTTCTATTAATTAATTAGAATCGATCTGTGCTCTGTTCCATTTTCATAATAATTCAATGCACTGGGTCGTAAACGTCGTCCGATTTTGATACGAGCAGAGGTCAAATGATATATTGGAGTGTACAAAAGAAGTAAAAAAATATTATTCAAAGGTCCACAGGAAAATTCCGGGCGTGCCTAAAATCCAGCGGTACTTTGACTTTGGTGACAGTTGGTTCCGAAGAGATATATGCATCTGTCTGCCCGCAGCCGCTGTACACAAACACTGAGGTGCCATGGGAAAAATTTGGCGCTATGAATGTGAACGATGTCTGTGAACGAAAGTATCTTACAGTTCAGCGATTGTATTTTAAGATAATTTTATAATAAAAAATGTTATAATGTTCTGTATGAAAAAAATAAAAGTACCATTCTGCAATTTACGCGATAAATAAATTCCAAACATAACCGCGTAAAAAAGACACGGTGATTCAAAATCATGGGAAACCACAATGTTTTTAGAGAAGATTCAGGATTCATTCACTTTCGACTTTCGCACACAATTGGTTACTGAAAGTAGATGGATATAAAAAAATATTTATTTATATAAAAAGGGGACCGAATAGTAATCAATGTTTTTTTCGATGAGCTCATTTTCAGTTTTTAAACCTTAACTATCATTGTTTAGTCCATTGTCTGTATTAGGGAGTTAGTATTGAGAGGAAGAAACAAAACATTGATTTGTGGGAATAAATTCTGCAGAGACTTTGGATGTCTTGAAGTATTGTTTAAGACTAATAATAATTGTAATGGTACATTTTATTTTTTACAATATTGCTTAATTGCTGATATTTCATGATGATGATCTTTAAATATTAACGCAGCATCCCAGGCCGTTTTTATTTGACTTCTAAATTACTGGAAGCAATTCTTTATGATACTTACAGACAATAAGGAATTAAATTATTTTGCAGCATCTTTACCTGCATCACTAAATTAAATATGCAAAAAATGCCAGTTCTCCAGTTAATTTAAAATTATGTAAAGACAAGTTCATTTAATTTGGTTGTACCAGCCATTACTTGCTTGAGACTCGTGACTATGACTGCGTTAGAGTGAATCAATATGACTACATCGAGTCGCAGCGCGACACGGCCCTTAGCGGCGAGACTACCCCCCCTCACGCACGCTACCGACCCGCATCCGTCCAATACACGACGCCGACAGCGCTGACAAACCGGCAGCGCTCCTACTCTATTATTATATATAATCAATAATCACATTTATATTAATATATAGAAATATATTTTTCCTTAATTTACTAGGGGATGCTGCAGCTCCGCAGTGAATATACTTAAAAAAGTCACTGCATATACTTGTAAAATAGAAATTCTTATTTACAAACAACATGGACCTCGATTTACACGATTTCTTTTTATTACGGATTTTGTAATTTCAATTATTAGATAATTTTAAAGCGATGAGAAATCTTTGTATAATTTCTCTTAATAAAACATTATTATAAATAAATAAAATAAATGATTTTTGAAATTTTCATCAGAATTAATTACTTACAGAATACGATCCTTCCCGAGTTACACAGTTTTTGATTCAAACGATTACACTTAAAATATTATAGAAAACATTAACACGAATAATAACCTACAGCGAATTAAAATAAAAGGAAAGAAATATCATCATCATCGTCATTTGCCATTGCTCTCACTCGCTGAGGGCATGGGCCTTACCAAACTCTCGAATGTTAGTTGAGGCCCAAGGAACCTGAGTCTCACACGTGACGTGAGGGCTTCCTTTTTGTGCCCATGCCAAGGGGACCCGAGCCGTCTCGGTATGCGGTTTTTTGTAAGGAGTTTCCCTTTCTTGGCCATTGCTGGCATTGGACGTACATCTTCTACCATGAATTAAAATATATGATATATTATTTAATAAGAATGAATAAGTTTTAATTAAATATACAGGATGTCACAAAAAATGTATGCACTGGTGTCAATTTATAGTATCTGTTTTTATAAAGCATTCGGGAGGACTTTGTTGTAGATTGCAATTTTTTTTCTCCAAGAGATTTCTCCTCGATGAGAATCTTCCAAACAGATGACTTGGACGAGGAGCTCGCATACAATACCCTGCCCGTTCCTCAGACTTGACGACACTGGAAGAATTAAAAGCCTTTATAAGAATTATATGTGAATAAAAATTGAAGCTTTAATCATTCTAACTCTGTAGTGTGAATCACGAAATTATTTTTCAGACATAATATAAATATAAGTTTTTGAAGGGACCGATAAAAAAACCCTTATTGGAGTGGGAAAAAAATGAAAAATATTTTTTATGTAGGTATTATGGCCCTCAATATGCCTCATAGCATCTTATTTTGTTGGAATTGGATGGATTATTACGTCTTCTTCGTCAGATAATTCTTCGTCTGATAAGTTTTCGTAAATTTATTTGAATTTTAAATGATTCAAACGTAAATTGCGGGAAATAAAAAACGTAAAGGCGGCTACTAAATGTACTAAAATAAAATTGGACTGTAAAAATTGAAGTTATTCGGACGGTTTCGATTTACACGTGATTTTAAAGGGATCTATCTACCGTGTAAATCGAAGCCGTATTTCTTTTAGATAAAAATCATTTTTAAACTTTGTTTATATTATATTTCGTTATGTACGCTGTTAATATTATTTGTTTTTTATTTTGTTTGGGTAGGTTTAAATCTCAAAGTGGATCCTAGTCCTATATCACGTCAAGCCTAAACATGTTGATATTTTTTTTGGTGATTTTTTTTTGAATAAACCTGATTTCATCCTCAATTGAACAAACACCTCTAGGTCGGATTTGGACGAGAGCGCTTCTCCGCTGACCTTGTCTTGTCCAGTTCAAGGCTCGCCGGCCAATATCGGCGCCAGGTCACAGAAGACCATCACTATCACCGTGGACACGACCAAGCACGCGCAGACATCGGCGGATTTCGCACACCGCCAATAATTCAATCAGCGTCGTTTCTAACGGCCGCTATTAAGCGGCTGGGAGCTGTCAAGTCGTATATCTTCCCGATGTGACAACCGATGATGTCAACCGGTGAGAAAGTGAGAATGTGGGTAAAAGTTGTCCGAGACTGGTGCGTCTAATGAGGCTGGCGTCGGTTAATCATCGGCCATCCCCGATTTGTTCCGGCGGACAGCCATTTTGTAGCCGCCGAGGATGAGAACCTGGAAGACATCTACATCTATCACCGGACAAATTTGTCCTGTCATCCGAGATAAGGATCTGGCCGGAGGAGGGCCAGCGCCCGAGATCATTGTAACCCAATTAAACAGGACAGCTACACGATCTCGTACACAATGTATCGGTTACTTGGAACATATTCTCACACCTTGATTGCCTTGTAAAGTATCGGATCGATGATACTCTTATTAGAGGCTGGACCATTTCCTCGATGCTCATTTTTACCGGCCGGCATTGTTAGACAACAGGGCTGGCAAACTCACTTATTATTAAACACTCGAGCGAAAATATTGTAAATATGTATTAAAAAAAATATATATGTAATAGGATTATTATGTAATAGGCTATACTTAAAGTATCTCTTTTTGATAACTGAGGATGGTCGATTATCCAAAACACATCGATTATTTAAAGGGGTAGAGTAGGGGTTAACGATACCATTTAAATAATAATAAATCCTAATCATTAATTATTATTTTTATATATATATATATATTATTTTTTTTATAGAAAACCCATGAACAGAATAAAAAATATTTATATAATACTTTTTGGCATTGAATGACTCATAAATGCGTCAGCGGCTCTTAATGACAGTTCTACATATACGCATATTTAAGTCATCAAACATATAACGTATTTTTAATGATATAATATTTATTTTTTTATATTATTGTATATATGTTACAAACTATAAATATTGGTCTAAAAAAAGGGTAAAGAATAAATATTATATATCTGAAAAATATGAAAAAAAAATAAAAACAATATTCGCTGCTGTTACTGCGATGTTTTTTCTCGCTCGCATCCGGTACGATGTGCCAAGTGCGAATAAAATGTTAGAGTGCCGAGTTTGCGCGTCATTTGCGTATCATATTTATCAGTTAAAATATCCAAAATGTCGAAAAAATCATGAATAAATATTTTTAAATGTTAAAATATTGCCGAAAAACTCATCAATTTCTTGACTTTAAATGCTTGGAGTCTCTGGGAGACCCCTTCGGATGACGCGGTTGTTTTTGAGCCGTCGTGACGGATGGGTTAAATCAAATATAAGAATAATATACAAACTTTCAGATTTTAATTCTTATCTTAATTGAATATTAAAATTAAGAACCCCTTATTTATTTTATCATTAAATTATTAAAGATACACTTTTTAAAGTTTCGTAAAAACCGTGAAAAATTTATTCCATATATGGAATAAATTTTTCACGGTTTGTGTATTTAGATATGTATTAAATTTAGACATACCCTTAATTAACTTATTCACATTAATTTAATCACATTCGCTATTTAACCTTGCCGTGCCGATGGGGTCAATTTGGGAACTCTTAATATAAATCCTACATGTCCCAAACTTTTTTTATTTGTCTAAAAAAGTCTAAAGAATAAATATAAACTATCATTTCCCTTTATGTTTGTTTTGTTCAGTACGGACGCGATGTCGCTTTATTCCCCGTACCGGATACGAGCGAGAAAAAACATCGCGTATATGCAAGTGCGAGCGAGAAAAAACATCGTTCTGCGCAAATGGTGAAACCATATCATGAATAACTATTTTTATTCTTAGATAAATCCATTTTTAAAACAAATTCCATGGTATTGTCGAAGAATTTATCAATATCTTGACTCGAAATGTTTATAGACCCCATCGGCCAGAGCCGTTGGTTTCGAGCCACCGTGACGGATCGGTTAAATAAAATAAATTATAATGCACTAGAAATAATAAAAATTAAACCAATTTCTAGCCTTTGAATATTATAAATATTTTAGTGATTTAATAATAACTTTAAACGACAATGATATATTTAAATAATTGTTATAGCAAATAATGACGGAATACTTAACCTTTAACGGTTTCATATAATCTAATATTATTGTTAAAATTTTGATAACAATAATAAAATTGAAATTATGTAATATTATCAGAAGTGAGCGATTGCACTGAAATCTATTACGGCTCCTCTGTTGCTTTATTGGTTTATTGATGTTTCGATAGCTTCCCAGGCAGCTGACGTTATATTACGATAGTTTGAGGGTCTGAAGATTCAAGTCTGCGGTTATGGCCACGTCCAACTGCCTTCGATAATGACCGAGAGGAAATAAACAGAAAAAGTGGACTCGAAACTGAAAAAGCATTCGTGCAGAAAAATCGGAGATGTTAACTTCCTCCCGCGGACAACAGTGACTATGAAACAAAAACCGAACGTCGTTAGATATCGAATTTAATTGTTCAAAAATGGGTCGGCGACAGTTATTGTCGACGGCGACATGTTAGCTCCGAAATAAAACGCCGAATTAATTATTTTGCGAAATTCATTTCGATCTTCAATAATTTTTTTATCTTGATTAATAAATAGCTCGGCGCTTTGAATCCTCAAAGCATAGGGTCTGACGAGCAGTATAATTTTAATGCGGCCCATAAACCCATGACAGGATCGCTATTGGGAACCATACATTCCAATGGTCGAAACATTGATTGGAGGCATTAAATAGGATGCTGATAATCTTGACGACTAATAAAATTATACGACCAAATGATATACTGTACGAGCAGTTATTTTTATGATAATTACTCATCGACCCTTTGCATTACAGAAGCCCTGCAATGCAGATTATAATTATATATATTATTTTACACTGAGATTTAAAATTCGTAAAATACGTCGATTCGCACAGACATGCGTGCAAATATTATTACAAGCATGTTATTTGATGTAATGTCATATTATTTCACATATAATATATACATATTGAAAGACACGGATGGGTTCAAAAAAATGTCGCGTGCCGTTTGGGCCCAAACGATCGCCACGCCCTAATGACTAGCCGGCCCAAAAAAACACATCATAATTACAGCAATCAAAAAACACAGTCAATTTCGACACAATCGACGAATTAATTCGAGCCTGTGCAAAATGTAACGCGAATTTTTCCAAGGTTTTCCCGGGGGCAATTTTCGGCGAGAGTGCCGTCCGCGCCGTTACCGGAAAATACTTCGGTCCAAAGTGAGAAAGTTCCACACAGCCTGGCCGTAAAGCGCCACGTCCAACTCGGGCTTCCGTGATTTAATTAAGTTTATAGTTTATGATGCCACTTTGCATGAGTTTTCATGAGCCGAACGCCCAGTCCAACTTTCCAGACTGCTTTGTTAATGGAAAGCCCGTGGAGCGTGGAAATGAATCCTTTTGATTCAGGACCAAACTTTGTCCCCCGGCCGATAACCGTCGCAAGTATAACGTACGAAATTTTCCGACCACACATGCATATATTTTGCGGCCATCATTTCGATAATTTATAATTTTAGCACATCGCGGTTGTAAATTAAGAGATAAAAATGTTGATAGCCGACTGACCGCAGGTCCTGCCTCTCTCTCTCTCTCTCTCTCGATCTCTAATGAATGTACATGCTCAAGTACGTAAGAATTTAATTAAAAATGCAATGCACCACACTGTGTGGTATAATAAAACTGCGAGCATTAAATAAATAATCGATTGGAGTGTTAATTTTTACTCGGCGGAATAAATTACAATAAAAAAAATGCACATGCGAAACGTTTGATTGCATGTGTACATATTTTTTTTGTGCATCGATAATGATGCAAGATGAACATCGTAAAAGTAAACAAATTATTGCTTGGAAAGATGGATAGATGGCATAACAGAAAGATTCCAGAGCGCCGAAATGAGTCTCTCACACTAATATTCCCCCCAGTGTCAAACCACGACACTGGTAA